>JAQGCM010000619.1:0-22854 GCA_034699705.1 Hymenaphorura dentifera | reverse complement strand
AGATTATAATACTGGAGTATGTATCATACAAAAAGAATACACCAAGATACTAACAAAAGTTGCTCTAAGAAATAAAACTCAGGTTTGTCAACAATGTGCATCTGAATATGTATATATTTCCTAATTCGACTATTTCTCGTACATAAAAGATGAAATCTAATTAAATATTTAGTCTGGCTTTGAAAGTTTTTGAAAAGTACATACTTTTACAGTAAAAGAGTGGAAACTGAATGTCCCAGACATGACAAGGAAATGTTTCAAATTAAGATTTGAACCACTTTGAGGTAATACAGTGCGAATTAAGCTATTCAAACGTAAACTCGAATAGTAGCATTGAATGAATAGCAAAATTGTATATTCGTGCATTAAGCTACTTAGAAGTTTTCGGGAAAAGCAGAGCTAAAACTAAAACTATTATCGTGTAGAACATCAGCGCAGCATTTACTAAGCAACTCTTTGGACTAGACAATGAGTGGTTGAAATATTTAGGGCGGACATACTCTACATTTGCAGGAAATAAATGGGTTGATTGACTAGTGCTGACAACGAATTGGGTGAACCATGCCAGAGCCCATGGCAAAGCTATCTGTTGATCCTGTTTCTGAAATAGTTGGACAATTCAATCCTGCTGGACAATTACACTTTCGATTCACAAGAAATGTGTCCGATGTTTCACTAGCAAACTTGCAAATATCTCCAGACCCACACAGTGGCAACTGAAACAAAAATTTAGAGTCATAAAATAGAGAATGTATGATTATTTATTGCAACACGGGTAAAATTTAGTTCAATCAATAATCAATTTCTGTGTATTTTGAATGAATTTTATTGCTCCAAAGCTCTCTAATTGCACGGTGTTCAAAGTATGTATTGCGAGGTGGATTATGGACTTGAGTCTGGACTCTGGACACTCTGGAATGTCTACGTCGAATTTCTAAAACATACGTTCCGATTAAATAACATGGGCACACCTGTTTGTGATATGTGCCAATCCATCTGGTTAGTTATATGTGGAGAACCAAAAAGTTTGTCCCAAACCGATGACTCGGGTAGGATGTTTGAAATTTGAAACTTTGGCTAAACAAGTTCTCTGTATATTATGAACAACTTGATTTCAAATCTCCACCTTGGTTAGCGAACACAAAATACGACGAACATAATTCCTTCCACAGCTTTGTAGGGATTGCTTTAAGCTTTCCCTCAGGAGAAAGTTTGCTTGTGTGCTCTCTCCAAAAGTGAGAGCACTCCGAGAGTACGTTACGTGTCGCCTATTTCTGGAATTGTATGATTGCATTGTGGGGTTTCAAGTTTTTGACGAGAATGCTCTATTAAATGAAAACAAAATATTTACCGTGACACATGTATAAGAGACGTCTAAGACTTCATTCTCTTCATCCAAGTCTCCAAAGTGTTGATTCGACATTTCATAACTGTGACTCTCAGGGCAATTGCATTGGATGTGATCTTCTTGCGACATTTTCTCACCAGACGATTTGGAGAATACGGTTCGGCTAGTGTAGGCGGTTTGACCCGCGGAACAAGGTGAGAGGGGGGCGATCTTTCCACAGAACTAAAAGTCGAAAGGTTAAATCCATTAAAATTAAAGGTTGCTCTTTCCATTTTCCATTGACAGAACCTCACAAGGGCGTTGAACAACTAGGAATACAAAATATAAGGTGCGATATGCGCAAAAAATTGGTCAGAAAAGTCTGCATTAACTTTTCAACCGTACTTTTCGAGGACGTAGCATAAAGCTCAGGGTATGCTACGGTAATACTGTCAACAAAATTTTGCAGAAAGTCAGAGTTGAAGCTGTTGCTAAAAATTCTGTTACAGCATGTATGTATGTATTTATGGGAGTGAGAGGATCTACTACAAAGTAGACCTCTCAAGCTGACGAGGCCACTAGGGCCTATTGCAGACTCTCCCCGAACACTTTACTGTGTTGGACTAGCTAACGATAAACTTCGTTATTCCGGGCAGGGGGCATTCGTGAAGGTCTTCGGGAGCTATTACAAAAACTCTGTTACATTCTGTTACAGCAAACATGCTCACTTACATAATAATCCTGGCAGTATCAAAGAACCCGGATCGAAGATCGACTAAAACAAATGGTGGGAGCAAAACAAGTGCCGTTCAGGCGCTATAAATTTTATGATCTGAATAATTGGCCAATAATTCTTCAGACTTTCTTGAATTACGAGGAGAATAGAATTTCGGCTATAAACACAATGCCTGCTGTTTCAGATGTAGGGTTGCTAGTTCAGAATACCGAGTAGGCTTTCTCTTTTGACTCGACCTGAGTTGTACTCTTAGAAAGTAGCTCGAAACAAAAGCTCGTATCACTACATCCCGTTTGAAAATCAAAACTTTCTACATTTTAAGCCGATTTTTAAGCCGTGAATGTGATTGGACAATCAATACTTTTGTTCAGGAGTATTAAATAAATCTCGTAAATGTGTCTGTTCATTGTAGCGTACTGCATTTCCTTCTAAATCGGTGGTCAAGTGATTTTTAGTATGGCTGCAGGGCAAGCTGAGCTCTGAAGAATGCCCACGCGGTTTTAGTCTACCCACCACACCTTACCTAAAGTGTGCTGGGAGCCAATTAAATGAAGTGGAGATTCAATCAAATCGTAGAACGAATGAAAAAAATTTGATTGCCTCCATTGCCCTATTAATCAGTATTTAGGTGCTGATGACTAAAGTTTCTGCAATGAATGCTTTGGAGTCCAACGAACGTAATCCCTGTGACGTAACTCAAATGAGAGTGTGGATTACTTGATCATTTGCCTAGCATCTTTTTCTAGCTTGATTTTATCCTTCAGTTTAACGCAAAGGGTAACAAAATAATCACAACCCAATTTGGATGAAATTTTCTTAATGAGACATTTCTTATTGATAGTATGAGCTCATCTAAATTTTTCTTTGGAATTGACATTTATTCTAATTTAGCGACTTGAGACCGATTTGTGATTCGCAAGAATTTAGGGGAGCCACCCACGCACTCGTTAGACTCGTGAAAGCGTGACGCAATTTCATAAATGACTGAAACTCTTTATATCATTCCAATTCTAATGGTCTGGTAGTATCGCAAGTAATCATCCTAGCTCTCTCGAGACGCATACTAACTGAGAAGCTAACAGTATTTGTAAACTTTGTGCAAACAAAAACAATAACAAAATCCTCGTCTTAGAAAAAATGCTTATTTTTTGAAATTATAGCTTGTGTTCTGTAAGCAAATACTACATGCTGTCTTAGATTTTAGTAAGACTTTCTGCAAAAATCCATCGATGCAAGACAATAATGTTATGCAAAGCTTTTAGGAATATGAAAAATCACAAAGTGACTTTCTCCCACTCCCACTCATCAAACTCAACTTGAGCTGATGTACTTTGTATGCACGCACATTAAAAAATGGATTAGGATTTCCATAAGTTCTTACCTTGTACTGATCCGAGCCTTGAGTGATTGAATGACCGTCATAAGGGTCCCAGGCCAAGTGACAATTTCCCAATGGACAACTACACAGTCTCTGACGATTAATACCCTTGGCATTCGCCTGTGTGAATAATTGTTGGAAAAATATAATTTTATTTTATCCGCACTTATTTTATGATAAAGTGATTCTACTATTTCTCTCAGAATCAAAGTAATTTTCCCACTTATCGATCTGTACAATAAATCGCTGTGATTTTGAATTTCAAATCTTCATTAGTAGTCTGCTAATATTTCTTACCTGAAGATATCCGCAAATCGTATTTTGTCCACAAACTGGAGCTCGAATTGCCTGAAAATTTAAACATTCCATCAACTAAAGAGGAAGACGAAATTCAAAATATCAAGAATGATGGTGTGAATTTTTAAATTGCCTTATGAGACATGAAAGTATGAGTCGATCACTCTAGCGAGTAGAATTCTCCATAAAGTTGTCATTTCCACTCACTCGGTGATTTATGTAGCGATGAAAGCATGAGAAGGCGGTTCGAAGAAACACGAAGAAAGTCTAATGAAACGGTTCACATTTCCATCGCATTTTCCGATAAGACTTTCATTTGTAAGGGTGTGAAATTTAACAAGGAGCTGTAGCTCTCTTATTGGTCCTCGGTCGAAGTTTGTGAAAACATTCCTCACTTTAACACTTGAACATATCAGTTGCTATCAACACGTTATCCTTCACTTCATAAACACACACAATCAACCCCTTAATTCCCACGCTTCTACTACAGCTCTTCATGTTCACTCTTCCATTAATTTCTTTTCCTGACATCTACTTTCTCACGTTCTTAAGGATTGGAAGACATATGCAAAATCTGATACGTATTTGTGCCAGATGCGAATGTAGTGTTGGGACCTAGTTAGGCGGTTCAAAAGTCATAGTTTTAATAGCCAATTCTATCGGAAAGAACTTCTTCCGCTTCCCCGAAAATGCGAAATTGATTTTGCATTTGTCGAATGAAACTATCATCGAACTGGAATTCGTTCTACAACCCTTGCCGGTGCGACCGCAAATATTCAAACATTGAATCGTTTTTTACTCACACAAGCAAACAAGTTTCACTTGAAACATTTTTCAACAAAGAAGGCTAATATCATCAATATTAAACAAGAGCCAAGCTGGCGAGTTGAATGCCCCGTTTGTTACACAATTGCAACAAGAAAACTGAAAAAACCTTAGAGGAATAGAGTAAAGACAAGACAGAAAAACGTGAAAAGATTTTGAAAATGTAAACAAAAAAATCAGTCTCCAGCCACGGGAATCGTAATTTTCATTGAGAATTTTCAACATTACTACCATGAAGATGAAACTAATGAGTTTAATGTTTTGGACAACAAGCATATTCGTATGTATGACTGCTTTGGATTATCACGTTAATAAAGAAATAAAATAAAATCAAAAATCAAATTTGTGCACTGACCCCTGCATGCACTTTAACGTTAAATAATTCACATTGAGATGATAACCTGACCAAATATACACCCTCCATATCTTTGGCTAGGGACTGGAATTTTTGAAGATTTCAATTGGTCTGCCGCTCTAGTATTCTCACATACAAAATTCGTTTAGGAAAAAACTCAGTACAGCAGAAAATTGTCTATTAAGAATTTATGGCTACTGCCATGTCAGTATCAAAATTCTTGAAGGGTTCTACGTTTGCAGTTTTGAGCAGTAGAATGAAGAATTTGTTCAGGCCTACCTTGCAATAATTGCTTCTTTTCCCAAGGTTATGTTCAAATACTAGTATGGGGAAAGAGTTTTTATGTGAACAATGAATTGCGACTATTCCAAACATAACATATAGCGGGGCTCTTCTCTAGGATTCATAGCAGATTTTTTGTTGTAATCTCACAATGAACTTTATCAAGTCGAGGTGAAAAATATTAAGAAAAGAGTGCTCACTTCTCACTCAACTGTTGCACTGTTTCTGAATGTCAAGATGTAAAAGGAAAGCTGGCAATTAAATATTAAAAGTAAGACTGGCTTACATTTTTGTTAAGCTCAAGCTCAACAAAAACGCTAAAAAAATGTTTTGACTGGGGAATTAAAACAAGTGTACTGTACTGAAGAGTAACGGTGTGGAAATTCCACGAAAGAGTTCCTCTCGGTATGTAAATGGAACACTTGAGCTGAAGTCGATTCATGTTGACAATTTTGTCATGACTCATTTAGTTCAGACATGCATATTTCATGGTAACTCGACTTTCTCCACCCACACTTAATTACTCAAAAGAAGGAAAACATGGTTGGCGGTACAAGTCTCGACTCGACCCTCGAGAGCTTAACAGCCAAATGACATATTGAAATCACTTGAAGGGCAGGCAACTCTTTAGATTTATTTCGTGGAGCTTTTAATGGGCGAATGCGAGCATGAGATAAAGTGTCTTTAATGGGTTACGGGAACAGGTGAATGCCTCAAGTGCTCACACCTAAACCAATGAATACAAGTCAAAGTACATCTCATACACTTTTACCCCAGAGCATGGCTTCCTATTAAGACTAATACTTCTCCACTAAACGTCAAAATGCTGCAATTATGCCATGTAATGCTCTAATATTGAGTAAACAAAAACTTCATCTATAATCCGAAATCTATAACACACTTGCTAGGCGTAAAGTACATACAGATGTTTTCAACGGATTTTCCAGGATTTTGGCAGATTTTGCGTGACTCAAATGCCACGGCTACCATTTGGAAACTTTATAGCTGCAAATGCACAGCTTATTTCAGGAACGGGGTCTGAAAGGTCGGTTTCGGTTTAATGCGGATGTCAGGGGGTTGACGCCTTAAATCCTAGGAAAATGTCAATGAACAAGAACCACTCTAAAGATGAAGCAAATCCTTCCAAGTTCAATAATCTTCCGTACTGTCGTTAAAAACAGAATACATATCCGCGACTCCCGCATACCACACAAACCAACGGGTCTTAAAAGTTTTAGGAGAAAAAATTCTCCCACTCGCATCGTTTAATCTGTTGACATAAAATTTGTCAGCACAAGGAATTTAATTTATTCGTAATCCCAGCCTTGCTCTCGACTCCAGGATTGATTTAAAAGCAAATAAAAACCAAATAGGTCGCATTCACAACTTAGAATTAATGAGGTAGAAAAACGGTTAAAGTATATTTCCAAAAAATACCAACCTTAGAATTTGCATCTGCTGCGTAGGCTATTTCATTAGTTTCCAGGTATGGTGATCTTGCTTCAACTAAACCCCGAAGTGTCACCAAAAGGAGTACAACATGAAGAGACGTATTCAGAATCCAATTACCGATTGCCATTTTATCTTCCAAGTTTTTCTTGAGACAGTGAGAGTGAATAAGTGAGGAATGTTCTCTAAAAATATAATTGGAATGAAATTTCAATACACTTGCAGACAGGTAAACGTACTCTTGAAAATACGTAAATACAGATTTCCGACTTGTATTATTCTTTGAACCCCACAAAAGAAACTATGTTGTACAAAACTCAACCGAGAGAAAGTATTATTTTCATTTACTCAGCTCAAAGTACAATTTGTCACTTTAATTCCACTTCATTTTCAAATCACGAATCCCAACAGCTAAACATTCTTTCATTACGAATTCCATGACATAAGAATTTTTAGAGTTAGTGAAAATCCCAACTGTTTTATTCGTGATAAACTGTAATGTTTCTCATCCCTAGAGAAATTCAACAACAAATCTAAGGGTCTGGCCTGCAAGTTGAAGTGCAACTATATAAATCAATTACTGACTTTGCCCTCTCATGATGTAAGATTCTAGATTTGCTGAATTTAAATTCTTGAGAAGAGAGTGGAAATACATATTGCAGTCCGAAATAAAAGAAAAGATTTACGGCCTTTGTTTATGATGAGGAATGGAGGAAACGAATAAGAAAGTCGCAGCTCTTGAGAGAGCTGAATTAGATTTCGTCCCAAGAGGATTTCAGGGTGAAATAAATCAAGAGAAAGGAAGAAAGTAGATTTGCTAATAAAAACAAAAAGATCAAAGCTGGAGAGCTGTGCAATCTTTGTGTCAAGTTTTGCGAGGGCGGTGAAAATCGTGTGTTGAACTGAACTGATTCTGATCCAATCGCGAGTGATATTTTGATCGAAAAACGCATGATAAGATTTCCATTCAATCGTGCTTTTAGCTATTCTTATTCTGAAAAAGTATAATTTAATCGCAGAATGCCAAGAAATGTATCGGGAACCATAAACTCTAATTAAAGCCGGAAATAATTTTCTAATTGCTTAGTGTCCACCCACACGATTAATATTTCCTAGAATATAGAAATGTAATTTTAGAATCTCGTATGTCCAAACAACGCCCAAAATTCTAATTTTCAGCACGCGTTCTTGAATACAATACCCTCAAGAGTTTGCGATGTCTAGAAGGCTAGTGCGAAAGTTTATCATTATGCGGGCGTACGAGCCAATTAAAGTGTGTGAACCTAAAAACTTGCGCTGCAAACTTTTGCAGATCTAATTAGGCTTATATTGTTGACACTAGGGATTCAAAGATAACGAGGTACTTCGTTTCGTATTCAATTGCTACTGCAAGCTTAGCGTCGACCATGTGCATGCAGAGCCCGATTTAACGACAAAAAGTTAGGGCAAGGGGTGAATGATGAGGTGATTGCTTACTTTGGAAAGTGTAGCACGATGTAATCTTGTCACCGTTCGGAGATTGAGTCGAATTACGGAGATGTCTAGTTGTTATTTCTTCAAATTTGAATCGTTGGGAACTTTTGTTCAGAAATTTTATGAAAAAATGGGTTGTTTTTTAGCACAGAACTTTTGTGAATTGGTGGTTAAATGTAATGCGGGTATGGAGTTTTCCGGCTGGGTTTGTTGTCAAAGTAAAGTGTTAACAAGTGGACGGCGAATGTAGAATGGGTTGAGAATCGAACCGTCGACAGTTTTTATTAGGAACCGTGAAACTAGTCTACGTCTTGTCTGCTGGCAAAAAATAAAGTCTAGCACTTGCGCCTGTTCTGGAATCTGAAGTTTAGTGTGTCTCTAAAAGTCTAACTATTTTCTCTCAACACATCTAGCCAAGCTTCTAAAGCCCAAAAGACCAAATAACACTCCAGTATTAAGAGTTGAAAAGAGAATAGCAACTAATTAGATCAGAGGGCAGTTCTTTGATTACATAATATTCATTGGGATCCTCTGTCCTATTAGAGGGTGGTGTTATTGGTGATATCGAACAGACACACCAAGTGATAAAAATCCAATGGATTCAATGAATGCGGTAATCCAATTATTTGTGCCTCGAGAAGGTCGAGAATAAACAGATGACGTCTTCTGAGAAGCCAAAATGAATTAATAAGTGCAGAAAACATGTGACACTGACACTTTGCCAGGTCTTCCATGGAACCATCAGTTTGTGCTAATTGGTTCCTAATAAGTGTGCAGTCAATAGGAATCCCAGCCAGTATACGTCAGACGTAATTGTTCCATTGTGTTACTTATTTTGGAAGCAAGAACCATGTCGATAAGTGCAAGACCAATTAAATTAATCAGAGCTCGATTCTATGCGCTAAGAAATGATTGCTCCAATTCCAAACTTTCTATATTGGTTCAATACATTGAAGTACAGAAGGATATTTAATAATATTTATAGTTTCAGCGAATGAGCGAATCCAAACATTTCTCCGTTCATCGTTAGTTTTAATTTATACTTTTTTAAAGGTAATTGTTCATAGCTGATTTTTACTTCGGAATACAAATTCTGAATTATTTTTAATTTAGTTTTAACGATAAAAAGTACGACTGCATTCAAGGCTAAGGCGCTGACGTCTCAGGAGGGCCAGATTTGCTGTAACAATTATATATTACTGTCACGAAAAGGAATTCAAATTGAATTTTGACATTTTCAAAGCTTATGCACTCAAAATAAATACGGCCGGAATGTGTAACAAAACACCCCCACCGATTCGGATCTGTGAATTGGATGTGCCCTTCCCAACTATCCTAACTCTAACTCACGCGGTGGGTGAGTTTCTTTTAGTCAAATTTCCTGACTATCCCATTCCCAGAATCTATCTCAGAGCACAAAATGTCGGAGGTCATCATCAAAGGACTTTCTTCAATCTCGATCAATTATTTTGAATTGGATGGGTGTCAGGTTCTGCATTGTTAGTAGTTAGCAACATTTTAAATTTCGTTATGCAGACTATCACAATTCACAATTTTGATTTACTTCCAAAAGTTTTGCCGAGAATGTTTGTCGCTTTTGACCTAATAGAGCTGTACTTAAAAATTATTCGAACGTATGTATGGAATGCACAAAGAGTCTTTTGTTGCCATTACTTTTATCATGCACAAGGCGACACAGTTTTGGCTCGAGAGATAGTGTTGCAGAAACAGCTCCCAAAGGTCACAACAATACACACGCCTTTTATTTGTTTATTTGTCAAAAAATCTTCCTGGAAAGTTTTTTTCTGGAATGAAATACAACATCATCGTTGAGAAAATGTTGTATGAGTTTGGATTGGAACCTGGGAGTATACCGGAAGCATGAACCTGGAAGTTTGGTTGAAACAGGAAATTCGCAAAAGTTTTTGTGCAGTTTTTGGAAGGGTTTGTAAATTGTAATTTCCTCTGACATAACGATTCCGAGTATCTTTGTATGATTTGTACGAATCATGCTAAGCATGAGGTTGAATGAAAAGTTTTGCACAAAATACGTCGATTAGAATAAAATTCAATCCCCGTACTAGAATTGATATTCCTATCATTGATTCTTAAATAATGTGATTGCAATTTCCCATAGCGTTTGCAAATTTATCCAAAAGGTCACCACCGACCCTTTGCACCTCACCTCGAATTTAAGAATGTCCTTCCTCGACGAAACACTCGTTCTTCATTACGGTCTCATATCTAAATCCAGGCCAAAAAAGCGAGTTTGACTTTCGTTGGAAATGTCGGCCCTGACCTGCAGAGTTGACCTGACCCCAGGTTTCGAACAGCCTAGCCGGGGCTAAACCTGCGGCAGGAAATTATATTTTGTAAGCTCTGTAGCTCTGTTTTAATAAAATCGGTTCGATTGTTTCGGACTTTCGGAGGAACTTTACAGAGGTCACCGCAAGCGCTGACCTTATGTACTTGGCCTCGAATTTAAATTATCAGTTTCAGCGTGACACATTTATTCGTTCAGGTGTAATTATCCAACAAATTCGGCATTTCCGTTGACAAATTAATAAATTGTTGCTTTAATTCTTTGCACGTCTATTTTGTTGTTTTTGGAGGTGCGTACCGGGGCAAAGAAGTGGTTCGCGTTCTTGAAGGCGCGATAAGCGAGATCATTTTAATTTGAATGAACTTTTTGCTAAAATTGCTCTCGCCGGAATTCATTGTGGCTCCTGAATTGCAGTTATAATTACATAAAATTGTGTGTTAATTATTTTATACAATTTAAACAAAACTAGAAAACAAGCATTTTCCACAATGAGGAAGTTTTTTCTACCAGTTTCATATTCGCATCGATTGTTGTAAGTTCAAAAATTGGCCTGATTAAGTACTAAAACCATTGCAATATCATATTTCGATCAGAAATTACAAAGGTTCAGACTCTTTGTTGTCTGTTTTATTCCTGACTCGAATTGAATTCAAATCAGCTCAAGTCAGTGCATCAAAATTAATTAATTTAACTTAATTAATTTGCTATAAATTTTGAGTATAATATATTTTTCAATTAGTACCAATTTGTGTTGGTGTGAGGAGGTGACTAATCCAAAATTAGTACGAATCCAATACATGCAATGCAAGCAAAAGGGCCACAGTCCAGAATCTAGGACTAATCGACCTCAACCTCCAGAAACACTCCAACCGGTTTCCCCCAGGAAAACTGACATTACTATTCGGATACCTGAAAGAATTCCAAGGGATTCTACAGACATTCTGAAAGTAAGTAAAAAGTAAAAGTCCGAAAAAGGTATATGAATTAAAGTTTACATACAATAAACTAATTTCAAAATTTGGAAACTGTTGTAGGCTTTGGCATCTACTGTAGGAAAGGACTTTACAGCCCCTCACTACAGGTACCACGATGACCCTTACTTAATCCCTACGTCAAATTTGTCGAAACGGAGTTTCATGTTGTCAAAAGAGGCTGGCAAGAAAGCTGCCAAATGGATTAGACAGCAACACTCTGATTTATTTCAACATCAAAATGCTCAGCCACCTGTTGAGGTAAGAACCTTAAAATATTAAACTTTTGAAAGTAATTATACGATTTCTTCACAATATTTTTTTAGGCATTTTCACCCACAATCGTAATCACAGAGGAGACTCCTGTGAATGAAGGTGTACTGGCCACATTAATTAGTCAAGGACGACTCGGCGATGCTGTAAAGGTCTACGGAATGCTAAAAGGAAAAGGAATCGGTAGAAATAGAACCAACAAATTCAATTATTGCTTGTATTTCAGAACGACCACAAACTTTTAATTTGTCATCTCATTACAGTCGTTAGTCGAGACGCACAACAGTCACTGCTCGAGTTCGTTTCATTTTACAATGAGGTGGAGCCTTTGGATGAAGACCTTCTTGAAGAGAGATCGTTTACTTCTGGTTCCCAAAGTCGAGATCGCCAGAGGAATACTTGGAAGTAAGATTTTACCTTTCAAATTTGAAGTGCATCGTTATTAATATACTGCGTGAAATTGAAGGGCAAGCGGAATAGCGGAACAAATATTCAGAGAAATGGAGCAACCGGATGGACCCGCTCATTGTTCAATTATTAGAGGAAGAGCAAAATTCTTTCAGGTATGTCAATAATGGATTCATTCATATTTCGTCGTTGTTCTATAGTTTGAGAATAATAACAATATTGCATTTCATTTTAATACGCCTTAGGTTGAAAAGGCTTGGGAATTATTGAAAGAAGCGCAGGAGAAAGGAATAATAATTGATGCAGGAACCTATAATTCAATTATACGTGTTGCCAGTTTTTACCGCGAGGGCAGTGAAATGAGATGGCAATTTATTGAGGTACAGCGTGCATCTATTTGTTAATCCAACCTGAATCAGTTTCTCGGTCCTATACCCAGTTTAATTTAGGAAATTCTAACTGAAATGGAAAATTCTGGTGTACCTCCAAACCTGGGTACGATGAATTCCATACTTGAGGCACTCAACGCCCTAGGAAATATTCGACAAGCTAAAGTGTTGGCCTTGGAAGTCTTGAGCGAATTCAGAAAGCTTGGAATTGAACCTAGTCTTGCATCCTACTACTACATCGTGAACACATTTTGTAGAGAAAGTACGAAATCAATACGAATTTGTTTATCATACCATTTGTGGAAAAACACTTAGTAATTCCTTAAACTTTTTATTCAAACAGGAGGACCCATTAGCACAATTCTAGTAGATATCATGAAAGAAGTCGAGGGAAAGCATTTTTCTATTCGAGATGTAAAAGACACATATTTCTTTGCTTCAGCGATGGACGTTTGCAGAAATCATTTGCAAGATTTAGACTTGGCAGACAAATTGCACACCCTTCTTAACACCGGCAATAATTATGACCTTATTGGAGAAGCATACAAGGAGTCAATCTACTAGTAAGTTTTTTGTTGAAAAAATTGGGTACATCTGTTTGGTTTAATCGCATTAAATATTTCTCACAGCCGGCACTACTTGGGTTTGAAGGCTAACAACGAAACTTTCGATAAATTCATGGACTTTTACAACAAATTAGTCCCAAATATATATATTCCAGAACCTGGTATAATGGAGGTAAGAGCCTGAACAGTTGGGGAATCGAGATTAGGATATTAATTTGTTCAGATTAGTGATAGTTAGGCAGTAACACGTTCTTTTTCAAACAGGAAGTGCTGAAGGCGCTGGAGCTAAATCGGAGCATTCAGTATTTACCACAGTTTTGGTCTGATGTGGTTATATTTGACCAAACACACCGGGAGAATCTTCTTGCCTTGTTTCTTCGAATTATGGCATCAGAGTTTCCTTCAGAAGAAGCAGCAGGTTCCTCTAAATTGAGAGAAGACTTTGTCGAGATTGGTTGGAAAATTTGGACGATACTGGAAACCCAGGAAGCAGGAGTTGGGAAAAGAATTTTTTGGACTGGGACCATGCTTGGAGATCTCCTCGCCGTCACGGTGAAAGCCGATGACTTTGACAAGGCTTGCGAAGTCTTGAAAAAGTTGCTAAGGCCCAAGCAGGACGTTCTTGGAGTTCCGGATATTTCTCCATTAAAACTATTTTTGGAGAAAGCCATCGAGCGGGAAAGTGGGGCTATGGGATTGGTGAGTTTTAGTGCTTGCTTACTTGTTATTAGAATTAGAAGAATTAGAACAACAGAAAATATTGCTTTAACATTTTGTCATTATTTGTTCAGGCTTGCGTTCAGTATGTGAGTGATTCTGGCTATGCTGAGCTTGGCGAAATGACTGAGCATCTTAGTTCAAAACTTAAGCTGGATGCGCTACAAATGAGCCGACTTAACAATATGACCGGTTTTAGCCGACCGGAAGCTCGAGGAGGTCCTAATTCCGAGCCCGAAGAGGATTCTGAAATTTTTACTAGTACTAGTGGCATTCTACCTGCTGATCGATAGTGCTGCCAACCACGCTCAACTTTATTTTGATGACGATAGTCTTGTAGTACCGTTACTTTTCATTGTAAGAGACATTTTACTAGGTATTGTTACATTTGCCACCTTTTCTAATACTATTGATATAGTGCTTATTAAACCGCAATGGTTTTACAGTGAGTTTCGCACTTGAACAACATGAATTTCAGTAATAATCAGTTTTCTTTAGATAGTTTGGAAAGCTATAATCATGAGAACATTAAAAAAAATCTGTGCTGTCTACTGTACCATCGCTAACTCATCGTATCGTATCGTATTTGTATCAATTCATCCGTATTCATGTAACAACTTTACTAGGAAGTCGACTTGGCTCACATTACATTTCATTCCATCGCCCCTGTATGCATATGTTTTGAAGGAAAATGTGCGGCACCTAGTCTTAATTCTCTTAATGTTCTTCTAAATAAGTGCACATTAGATGTGTAAAAATATCAAATTAGACGCTCCAGCGATAACATATTTGTTCAAATCAAATTACGAGTTTAAGAAGTTTCAAGTGACAGCTTCATTTTGTAATCATCGAATGGAATACATTTATTTTTAACCGATTTCACAAAAAAAGTAATATATAAAATGTAATAAACTCGAGACGGCATCCAGTAACTAGACGCACTCATCTGAATATTTAAAAACTACTAATTTGCTCTGCTATTATTCTTGTTAGACAAAATCTCATGAGTGTACATAATTGGGTTCAATTAGTCCAATGGCATAAAATTGAATGCTGAAGAGAATATTTTATCCAGCATAAAAATATTTTTCGGATCGACCACTTCTGATGACTCTGTTGAGTTACGCCGGCTTAGTTCACGTTTGGCTCTTGGAAACCTATAGATTTGATTGCAGAACAGAAAATTGATTTTTAGAGACACTAAGCATAAAAATACATTATTATAATTCAAATTATAAATTATTACACTCTCGAACTAATGTGTTACTTCTGCATATTACTTACTCGCAGCAAAATCCTCGAAATATTTCACAGCAGTGTTTGCTTGTGAGTGGTCTCGTACAATTGCAAATAGAATATACGGGAACCACCAATTCTGTGCTAGCCAACAGGACAACAATCAAACTTATTTTCAAAATATTCGAAAACATTTTTGTTGTAGAAGTGGCTGTTCCAGGACACTGCACTGTCGTGTTCTTTCGATGAACTTGGTTGAGTTCTGACAGTCATGAGTTTAAACAGCAGTGTTCATAAACCCTACTAGAAAATGATGTCAGATTAATTGATCAACCCCAGAGACGAAATTTTATACTACGACTACGACCAGTGCCACTGCCAAACTTTGTAAACTCGTAATTGTCTCACTCTGCTGCACAATATCAAACACGCCAAACGCCAAATTGCTCCTCATTAACTCAACCAAACCAAACCAACCCGTGCTCCTTGATTCAAGTCAATTGTCTCATTGTCGTTCATGAAAAAAACTATAGAAACAATTAGTTTCTATTTCAGAATCAGAACACGCTGATCCGTAATAGCAATTCGCCAACTGAACATCACGCCACGCGCAGTATTACGCGGACTGCATAGATTATACCAATCGCAATCAAGTGAAATGGATGATAGAACTAATACAAACTTTGAAATTAATTAAGATCATACTAATTTAGATTCATGAAAATTACGATCATATTCTTTGAGAATACGTGTCGCAACATTAAGGGCGTGGTGTACATTGTCTTGGCTAAGAACAACAATCCGTCGGTCAATCGGAATGCAAACCTTTGCCTTTCGACCGCAATGTCCGCTGCTTCTTATTATTAGAGGTAGTCCCAAATTGAGGAAAGAATATCTATATCAGGATTATAACATAACTAGTAGCTAAATTACAAAAGTTAGAGATGCAATAAAAACCATACAGGATTTGTTGTCGCAGAGGTACACAATGTATGGCATAAACCGACAATTAGTTCAATATTGCAACACGAACCATTGTACAATGCAAAATATTTCGAAATGGGCTGAAACGTGCCGGAAGTCTTTCGTATGACGTGACCTTGAAGCTACATCCAAAGTTACCCAGAAGAAACATATCCGGCATACTTCTACTTTTCCAGCTATTTGCAAAACTCATTGCTGCATATCAAAGGTGAATCATGGAGGTGGTGTCTCCCATTATCCATTTCCAGAACCCGTGTCAATCATAGTAACCAAACTTGGCTTTCACTGAATCCGACTCAACGGTATAAATGGGCATTACATTTATTTTGAAGCTGCTGTACTTCACAATAATTACATACAGTATCTAAAGATACCATTTGCCATTTGCAGCTTGTACCTTCGAATTTGGAGAAAATAAAATTTGTCATGCAGTATTTTCATTTTTGAAGATCCAAGAGGTTGTTCTTTTTTTCTCTTTTGGTCAATATTTTTTACCAATTCCACCGGAACATAATGATTTTGTGCTGTGTTATACAATGCTGCGTACATTGCCGTCGTTTATTTTGAATTTCTGAATTTGATTTTGGCATTGTATTCAAACTATTGGGATATATTTGATAGAATTGACGTCTTACTAGCACTTATTGTTTGAGTGCTAAGCTCCTAATTTGACAGAATTGATCTGCGTTTTTAAATCTAAGTAGCTCACAGTTGTGCCATACAATTTAGTATCGGACACTGGCAATTCAAAAGATACTATTGTTCTGACGAAGGCTCCCAGAGAATTTCACATGTATCTTATCTTAAGTGCTAATATTTCCTTATTTGAAACATTTTGTATAGCTGAGCTCAATTTGTCTGCATCTTGACGAAAGTCACTTTCTGTAGAAGAGACAACATGACAGTGAATATTTAAAGCTGGCAAAATAAAAAAATTTATGACATTCTCAAATTCTTGAACTGCGTTTCTCTGGGAAGGGACGGCTGAGTGTTGAACCGCCCAGTTGGCAAATAGTTTAGTTGTCCACGTTTGCTGACTGGATTTAAGTATAGGCGACTCCCGACCCGAATTGTAGGTTTGCTCAAAGTGAACTAAAGAATTCCGTTCGCCCGAGTTTTCCTAACCCTTCCTTCATAATCAATTCATAAATGATTCGCCTATCCTTTACACGCAACAAAAGAAATGGGTTAAAACGAGGGGTTTCTTCGGGTGTCTATTCCTCCGACCCGGTTCTGGAGAATTCTAGAGTTGACAATAAACTAATATTCGCAACAAAAGCCCCTGGTTCAGTTCTGGATTGGAATGAAAAATCATAAGGTTGAGCAAAGTCGAAGAAAGCAGTTTGATTTAAATTCCACAAGTGAGCGTTTTATATGAACACTTAGGCATTCACGAACGATAAGAAAGGTAGTCAGGGAAAGCCTCTTTTTGAGTAAAGTACACCAAATTGTAACACCAAATTTCTCGTTTGATCCTTGATATCCTGAATCAGCTTGGTGTTTTTTGCAAGTCTTGTGTCATTCATTTTGTAACGGTGGTCGTGCGAAATTGACAGACAAATGCTGTTGTGAAAAGAAAGGGTGCGTGTGAAAGTGGCATTCTCTGGACTTTCTTTAGAAAGTGCGACTCATCAAGGCACTTTGAGAGTTGAGACCAAAAAGCAAGAGTCGGCTTGGCCTTGTTTGGCCTTTCCAAAGTTCTACATATTACATCTACCCGGAGAGAAAATTGATGTTACATATTGCATAATATCCAGCCGTCGTCCAACCTTCTTGGGTTCCCAGGTGTTTTGGCTTAACATTTCCTTACTTGTGTTGGGGATTTAATTTTACCTTCTGACCTTACCATGATCAAATCACCCAGCCCACAAATGTTTTCAATGACAGTGTACAACTATTGGGTCACACAACTCGCCCAAATCGACCTTGTTCAGTCCTCACAAATTTCACCGTTAGTCACCATCTCTTTGTCAAATAATGCCGTCAGTGCTCCCGAAAGCAAAAAGCGTTGGGTCACTATCATCAAATCAAAGTAACTCAAGCGTTGTAACTGAGAAAAGTAATTTGTCAACTTCGGACAATACAGACACTGAGGAAGACGATTCTTCAATAGACATTGACCAAGAGTTGGCTAAATTAAATTTTGAAACTTTGGACAATTTTGTGTACGACGCTTTGGGAACCTTAGAAAGACCGAATCGTCCTATTCCGCTGAATCGGACAGGAAAAAGCCAAGACATTGCAGGAATTAGTCCTAGTGGTTTGAATGAATCTACTGATCAAACTTTTTCTTTAAAAAAATCAAAATTGGAACGACGCGACGAATGGTCGGCAAGTGGTAAATACCGTGGTGTGCAGGAACATGAACTTGATGCGATAAAGTTTAGTAAGCAAACTGATAGTGGAATTTCATCTGCAGCCACCGTTACGATCACAAATTCTCCAACTGTGTTCCAATTAGGAGAAATAGCTACTTCAAAGAGTTCAATAAAAACTACTACTGAAGATAAAAAAATGAGTGTCGATAAAGGCAAAATTCAACTCAATGGGAAATCTGGGCAAGGAAAACCAGGTCTACCGTCGACAAAACCTTCAAAAAATAATCCAACGGACGTCAGTGTCCACGGGGCTGGTGAGTTTTGAAATTCCGCAAAATTATATACTTCTAGAACAAACAAATGAATGTGTTTTTGAGCATCGCCATTTGTACCAACTGATGCAGCATTTGAGTTCGATCGAAAACAAATTCTGGGTCAGTTTCGAAGTTTCGTATTTGCTGTAGTAGTATAGAATTGTTGAATTCGAAAGTAGCACACTGTTTCAATATATTTTAGAGTGGTCGTGTCTTTCATTTTGAAACATTTTGTTGAATTGAGTTTAATGGAGGATTTCGAAACATGGCATTGGCTTCCATTTACTTTGAAATTATTAATGTCGGAATGAATGGTAGGAAGGGGGAATGTAGTGGCCCTGAGAATGTTTCGACATCAGCTAACTTCTAAATTATGGAAGCGAAATTGACCCGAGCTTGCAATGACTATGAGTCTTATACTTTTTCTGCGAATGATGGAATATGAAACACTAACTAATCTTTAATCCAGGGAATATGATCGATGCGGGCATTCTTCGTATGGAGCTGACTGTTGCTGTTGAGCAAAACAAGGTGGACAAAGTGAGGCGAATTCTCAATTCGGGCATTGACGCAAATTCCGTTTGTGACGAAAAAGGACGATGGCCCCTTCACATTGCCGCATTCTTGGGACATGCCACTCTTGTAATAATTGTTTGTTTTCGCAATTATTTGAAATAGTTAGAAAAGTCGATGAAAAAAATGATGGAAGTTATGCTGTTAGAGTAGAGTTTTATTCACTACCGTACTGTCTGCTGAGGTGATATAAATTGACTTGGATTTTAGCATGGCGTAGTGGCGTAGATCGATTCGTGTGTGTAGGAAACTAGCAACAAGTGAAGGAGATATATGAATGGAATCTATGTACATATTCTGTTTACTGTAGCTAAGAAGTGAAAAGGGCAAGGGTAAATGTTGCATTTGAAAATATAAATTGCGATCTGGGAAATGGCAGGTCAAATTACTCTTGGAACATGGAGCTCAAAAGGATCAGCCGGACACGGCCTTGGAAAGAACACCGTTGCTGTATTCTGCAGCAACTTCTCCAGAAATCGTGCAGATCCTTCTAAATTATCGAGCAGATATTCATTCCAAAAATAAATTTGGAGCCACCGCATTACACTATGCAGCTGGAGCTGGTAATACTCAAAAGACTGACTTGTTCTAATCCAAATTGCCTTTGATTTTAAAGTTGACTTTGAAAAAATCAACTGAATGCACAAAATTCGTTTTTTCCCTAATTTCCCAATGCAGTGCCAGTAAGATTTGAAAGCGATTAGTTCCACAATTAACGAACGAATACTTTTCCAGCGCTAGAATTTTGGTTGAAACTATTGTATTACTAACGCTTCCTGATTTTATTTGAACAAGAACTTTCAAGTTTCTTAATCCTAATTCCTAAATCGCCCAATTCTTTTCACAAACGTTGAAATGGATTTTGCCAAATTTTATTCTTCTATCAAAAGGTCAAGCAGAGTGCTGCCGACTCTTAACGACTGCAGGTTGTGACGTAAATTCCCGTGATCGCCAAAAAATGACTCCATTACGTAAGTCATAATCTCTCTTTGGTGTCCCCAAAGTGAAAATAAGTCAAAACTTGACTATTAATTTCATATTTTTTCTTTAGACATGGCCGCTAGGGTGGATGACATACGCAGCATTGAGGTAAGTTTATCTCGCACGTCTTACGATACTTACTTCTATTTGACAATGGAATTCTTACTAATTCTTCGGCTAGTTTAGCGCATATTCATGGTTAGTTGCAATCATGGCGTTCTATTATCTGTATCGTAATACTTTCGTAGATTTCAAGGCTCACCCATCCCCTTAAGCTATTGATGCAGTGAGTCAGAAAGTCGAAAGTTTAGACTTTCTATCAGTTTCAGAATTTTCGAAAGGATTTTATGAAATACTATATAAATTGTGCTTCCACGAAATATGGATCGGATGATGAGTTACCTGTGAGAGTAAACTTTCGTTAGTCACTGCCTTCCAGAACGAATTACTAATTCATGGTTGCTTTAAGTTCTTATTGATTTTTAATAAACCTATAATTTTCTATTCCCTTTCATTAATTTTGCATTCGGGATAAATGCTAGGCTGTATTGTATGTGTTGGTACGGAATACAATGAAATCTGCTTCACAAATTATGCAGCAGGCCATATTATATACTTGTGTGGTATTCGTACCAAAACGTTGTTGTTCTAACCATGGATATGTGCACCCGGAAGTCAAGGGTTGATGAGTTAAATAACAGAAATCATTAGGGTTTGCAAAAAAGACAGGCCAAGTGCGAGCTTAAAAATCAATTTGACTTTGCTTTCCACTTTCCTAGACACTTTTGGAGTATGGAGCAGATATTCATGCAAAAGACAGTTCTGGGAAAACAGCTCTTCATCATGCAGCAGAAACATGCGAGGGCATGGCTTCAGACTATCGAAAAATGGGAACAACTTTCCGAAAACTCATTTCTGCAGGAATTACCGTCAATGCAATTGACCACGACGGTAAAACAGCACTTTACTACGCAATTCAGGTGATTTGTCTCTCTTAAAACGAAGAGCCACACTAAGCAAGCTTCACCAAACAAATACAAACCACTCGATAAATTTTCCTGACTTTGCGTGCTTAATTTGGGTAATTTACCGAACACAGTAACACAAAATTCCTGTCAGGTGCACTAGTAAAGCTACTTGATTTAATATAGTCAATGCCACTGAACGTCAAACATTTTCTAAGAAGCTAGAATGAATTGCTAATTATTAGGGTTCAGGCGAGATAACATGCACATACACGAAATTAATTATTAAACGTTTTTCGAGTAGTTGTACGTAGCTCGCAAGTGGTTTTAAAGAACACTTTGAATTAATTTTGGAAGCTCAATTTTTCCGGAAATTGGCGAGCGTTGAGCTGAATAAGAATTATGATTTGACACAGTATCATTTCTTAGGGTTTATTCATTTATACGGGTCCTACTTAAGATATGGGTCGCATTGCTAGCGGTTGACAGTATTAATTATGATGAACAGGCAATGAGCAATTCGCCAACGATAAACGACTATAGTTTTGATGTTTAAAAAATCTGCCATTTGAACAACATTCTTTCTGGGATACAATTTAAATTGTCCTTTTAAATTTTATTTGAATTTATTCTATTTAAGACTGGTTCCGTGGAGGCAGTGATGATTCTTCATGAAATGGGTGCCGAGATGATTGATGCAGTTAGCCTACTTACAATGGCTCGCAAATTTCCTGTGGCGATTCGAGCATTTCTGGACAAATGTGTTTCTTCCAACATCGAAACTACAGATGCTGAGTCGAAACAATTTTATATCCAATTCGACTACACCTGCTTAACCTTGTTCCCAAAGGATATCCCAAAAGATAAACTGCTTAGCATGCAAAATCGGGAAGAGACTGAATCCATTCTTCAAGAAATGGGTGCTCTACATGGACTCACCAAATGCACTGACACGAGTATTTTGAGTCACCCAGTTTGTGAAAGCCTCCTCAGGCTCAAGTGGAAAAAAGTCAAGTTAGTATTTTAGATTCGACACTCAATTGTCTCGATGCTTGGTACAAATATTTGTTACTAACGATGGAGTGTGGATGGAAATATCGATATGACGAACTAAAATGATTTTAATTGAAATTCCAGATGGTATTTGTATCTCGACATGTTACTCTTCGCCGTGTTTCTGGTAAGGAAACTCCTTTTGTTATTGTATGAAATTAAATTCCAGCAAACGACATGGGTTATTTTCAAACCGAAATATTACATGTTACGATTAGAGTAAAAGAACAAACTGTTGATGAGCATCACAGCGAACACAACTACAGAACTCCTTGCAATACTAAAACCCTTGTTTATAAATGGAGTAACTGCCAGCAGTGTATAAAATCAACTAAATTCCATACATATTATTCAGACGTGGCAAACAATTCCAGTCAAACGCTTGAACTGAGCAGGATGTTTATTGTTAGGATACGTTTCCTTCCTTCCCCATCTCTAAAAAAATGCAATGCCAAACCGTTCGAAAAATTTCCCGAAATTCACTAAACTCATACGAAAATTGAAAAATTCCAACGAATTACGTTGCGCGCTGGGTTCCAATATGAAAATGCACTTAACATTCGTCAAACTTCGCCAGCAAAAACTCAGTTTCAGTTTCAGTTTAGTTTTATTAACGTGTCTTTCCTTATCAACAAAATGCTGCTCTCCCTAAGGTGACACG
>JAQGCM010000618.1:0-22869 GCA_034699705.1 Hymenaphorura dentifera | reverse complement strand
ATGCACAATTCCTATGCATATTCGCGAATTCTGATCCTCAAAAACTTTATCCAACTTTCCTTTCTTCTTCCAAAGTTTCAAATTTCCAATCAATTCTTCGTCTTCCATTTCAAGTTTCTCAACTCCCAAAGCGCAGCTATACGGCGGAGTCCGGGGATTCCAATTCAACTTGCTCATTGTTCTTACAAATAGGTCTTTTCGAAATCCGAGAAATAATCAATAGCACAGGGTTTATGTTTGAGAGGGATTTAATTGGACAGGAGCAATTTTGTCTACCAACCTTACCATGCAATAAATAAGAAATTCTAAAAGCTCTCAATTCTCCTTTGTGGTACTCCAGTCCCAAAATAATAGGGGTTCGTCGTTCTGCTCGTAGGCGATTCGTAGAACTATAATGACTTGCAGTTAGTGCTTCGACGATTTACTAGTAGATACGCACAGTCAGTCTGCCTGCCTGTGGCTGGGAGCTGTGTTACCTTTTTACTGCCGGAAAATCTACTCCACAATCCGTTTACTTTCACTAGACAAGCACCCATATTTTATGGTCTCCAACTCGAGTATAATCGAAATTGATGACATTAGTCGGAATTATGTGCCCTTTTAAATTTAATTTAATTAAAAGTTCTAGGCAAAGTACCTCTTAGCAGTAATCCTATTGCAAATGGTGGGACGTGCTTAATGCTGGAGTAGTTTTAGAATTCTAGAGAATGAAATGGATTTGATGGCTCGGCTGTATAATGTGGTGGAGTGCAGTGGTGGTTGGTAAACACACTGAGTCTACAATTCCGGTCCCGAGGCAAATTCATCTCGACGAAAGAGACACGCTTTTTGCAAAGATTTCTGCATCAATGAATAGTCGACCGTCAATTTCCTCAACTTCCCGTGGTGCATTTAGAAGGAAAACCACCAGAGAAAATTCACTGGGCTTTTCTTTGGAGGAAAGTCCTAGCCTCCAGTGCAGACAGACGTAAAGTCGATTTCGGAAAAGTTGTAAACGTCTCCAGGCAAACAATCAGATCTGTGGTGAAAGCAAAATGCTGCTCCTGCAACGTTATTTACATCAACTCGCTCGAATGACAGGGGTTGTCTGTCAAGACGTGTAGAACCACCACAATCCATCCATGAATATTCCACATGAAAACGAGACATTTATTGTTTTCCCAAATTCCAGCCCTAATGAACACCATTAACCTTATCACTCCTGGTTCAGCTCTTATCGATTAGTTGGTTAGGTTCATTCATGGTAATTTTACGTAGTGTTACAGTTACACCAGCCAACAACCAGTGCGTGCAGTGCAAGAGTTCCCACAACCCCGAAATGTTTTCCCCAAGTATTTCCAAAAATTTATGTTGTCTCCGTCTCTGTTGCTGTTCTTAGATCTCTAAATCTTTTCAAAGAAACGCTAGCCTAGTTTCGGCAATGTCCAGGCCTTCAAGTGAACCGGAAAAGTAGATAAAGCAGAAATGCTGTCCAAAGTAAAACTTAAAGTCTGGAATTTTTGTAGCGTGACTCGAAATTGATCTTATTAGTGAATTGTGCTTTGCCAGGAGGCAAAGAGGCATGATGACTCAGGTATGTGTATCGGTGGAGCGTAGAGTCATGCGGAAGCATGGCGAACACAATCTTGAACTCTACAACCTTACGTACGCAATCTTTTCTTGGTTACTCATGCTCCAGCTCCAGCAATACATCCAGACACTTCTTCTGAAATATAAGCCAGGAATTCGGGCATCAGGTCTTCAGTCGGAGGAAGGCTTTCACTCCGAGAGTGTAAAGTGATCTAACCCACCCGCTTACTCAGGACAGGTGAATGCTAACCCCTTGACCAAGCGAACAACCTTGCAGTTTGTCAACAAAGCAATTTTAAATTTAATGCCCGATTAGAATTAAAATGTACCACATTGCAACAATCATGTGAACAAACACTTTTCTCTAGTCTTAATGTTCTTAGTAAAATTCTCTAGTTTATGTGCACATACAAAGTGGAACGCGGACCAGGATGAATACAGTTGAACAGGTAGGTTGACTTTTATAAGCATCGCTCATTGCGTGCTCCTTGCATCGCATGAAGGAATATTTCTACATTGAGCTGTATTATTCATTTTCATATCCAGAATGAAATTTATGAATAATGTATTCAGATATTTACTCAAGAGGAGAGGTTCAGAGAAAGTCACTAAATAAACATTCGGGGAAAACTCGAAGATCTCATACACTGCACTGCCTGACTTTACCTTAGGCTATTGGTATGGGTTGTGTAACTCAAACCTAGGCCAGAAAATAGCAAGAAAGCAGATGGGCTTAGACGCTTGAAGCTCTACGGGAGTAGTGCAGTCGTACTGGTACCATCACAATGGTAAAAGTAGAACAGATTGTTTTATGAAAGGGAAAAGGTAACTGGATTGAAGGGTGGAGAAAATGGATTTTACCTCCGGATGTTTTATATTTCATCTGATGGCGAAAGCGTGAGCAGAGCACGGATTCGTCTTCAATTGTTGAATTATGAGTTAGGCAATCGTAAAGGACGACGGAAAGGAAAAAGTCTTTAATGAATGCCATCCTACTGTATTTTGCTTCCTTTGCAAGGGAGTAGAAAAAAAAACTTCACCATAGTCACTGCATAGTCACTGAGCCGAGTTCCTTTAACTATTGAATTTTTCATGAGCTTACAGTCGAAAAGAAACTATCCATAAGTATGTTTTGTACACTTTCTTTTCAGTCAGTTAGTGGCTCCCATGGTCCCAAGCTCCTTGAGAGACTTAGCAGTAGAAGTATCTTTGAACAGCTTCCTGTTCGCTAATATTCTGCAATTGTAGTCTCTATTCTGCATCTACACTACACGTAGAGATTTAGACTTTCTTGGAAAGCCTACCTTCTCAATGGAAACGAATCAATCACACTCTATTATTCATGTCCTCTGTTTACCGTCTTCCATGACTTCCATCCCTCAACCTTGCTTTCCTAGGAAACTCTCGTCACATCGAGTCAATCAGACCTGCTTCTCCTTGCATGTAACCAAGGATTTTCCGGTTGCTCTTACCTTCATCACTTAGTGAAAACATTACTCATTCCTTTTGGAAAATTTTCAAATTATGTTAAAACAAGTTAGTCAACCAGATTAGGTTTTCTCAGAAATTCAGATAATAAGGGTTTGGAAGCCAGAGAACGCTAGTTCCATTACAGTATTAGTCTTGAGTTATGCTTTCCACTTTCACCGCTCCGGTGCGTATTTTCCATTTCGTAGCTGAAAGTCTATATTACGTAACCAGAACTTTGGGATTTTATTGCCAGCACCTGCGGCTGTCGAACCTTGTTGTTTTTCTGGAAGCTGATGTCAAGCTCCAATTTATTGAACCGGATTATGACACTAGTGAATTTCGGAAGAGAAACTCAAAGCGTAGACACAGCATAGGCAGGAATCAATTTTCAACCAAAATATTTTGTTGGAAACCATCTGTCATCTGATTAGTCCCACAACCCCATTCGAGTTGGTAGATTTTGGAGAATTCTTATGGTTTCCACTTCCACATTTTGCTCTGCTTTACATGTAAAGTCTGTTTTCAAAATGAATTTGCATTTCAGAGAAAAGGTGCGACAGTTCATCAATGCAATAGGGATCAATTTAGTAGCTAGGGTTTCAAATGATTTTGACTGATTAGTTAGTTCAGGCATGAAGTAATAAGGAAAGTTTGAGCTCAAAGTAGTACCCGGAATGCCTGGAAACCTGGAATGTGCTGGAATGGCGAACTCCTATTTTCTGCTTGGGTTTGGAAACTCTGTCATGAGATAAGAATTGCCCAAATCCAATGAAAGATAACGAGGTAAAGGAAGGAAGAGGTGTGGAGAATTCTCAATGTGACTTCCTCTTTGCTCTAGTAGAACTTCGAGTCGGATTGAAAAGTCATCAGCTCTCTGTGCCTTAATATTATCGGGGATTTCAGAAGGCTTCATTTCCTACAAACCTGCCATTATATTTTGCTTGGGCTAAAGGCAGACGGGTGTCCTAGAATTTCTCTTTCGCAAATTCCCAAATGAATTCATGCTTGCCTGGATTTTGAACTCCTTTTGAGGAAATGTAATAATTTTTCCAATTTTCAAAAGTTACGTACGTACATTTTGTAAGATGTACGTACACAGAATGCCGAAAGAAATGTTCAGCTTGAGGACAAAGAGTGTAATTTGGAGAAAATAATGAATTACTAGGATTGCTTCTCTTCAGCAGACATGCTATTGGTTTAGATGAGAAAACAAATTCGATGAATCCATCAAGTCGAAAGGACACGGAAATTAGATTTTGTATTCACCAAAACCATGCTCTCTTATCAAAGACCAAAGCTGTTGGTTGAGGAAAATTGCAAAAAGAGAGGAAATTGGTTGATCTAATTTTTAACCCTTGAATTCATTTTATGTAGTCAGGATACAACCAGGGTGACGAATTGCGACCTAAATCGATAAAGACGCCTTGTTGCATGTTGCGAGATCGTTAAGGAAAACTGAACTGAAATTTGTAAAGTGTGAGGTATAGTTGATTCCTTAAGTTTTTGGGTCCTTGATAATTATTATGAACATAATTTTACTATAAATTCTCAAATGTCAAATCTCAGCAATGCTTGAATAATATTAAGAGCAATGTTAGCAGAATTGCGTTGAAGGACAAATATTTTCTAATAACTTCACAATGAAAACCTTTCAAAAAATTTAGTTGTGAGCACTCCTGAACTATGCATACGTTTGATTGTGTAATGTGCACCAATGTGTAGTTTTGAAGCCCAAATATCGAACTTTTTTTGATCTCTGGCAGTTTCGCTTTCAGTACTCTCGGGTGACTCTATGTATCAAATTTCCATCCAATTTCCAGCCACGCAATTTCTTATTGACGGCTGCGTCACTGGATCCTAAACCCGACACAAAATTTTATCTCTCGAACAATGCTGTCAACTACTATCTTTCTACTTTTTAGGGTATCCAAAAATGTTTTGTTATGCAGTAGTTTAGCATTCAGGTCTTGTCACGATTGAAATGACAACCCACCGGTACAGGAGATATCAGATGACGACGATACGAAATTGTCACGTATCCAATTTTTTTTTGTTATGAAAATTGTATGGCGGCAACCGGGTGCTTCCGTTTCCTGACAATGCAATGGTTATCTCGGTCGCCCCTGTGTTTTTGTTTACAAAAAGATTGTTCAAGTGTATTGTGTTTGCTCATGCAAGCCCAGAGTGAAAGCCGTACGGGAAAAAGTTGGATTAAATTGGACTTGGTTGGGCTAGGATTGAGTGAAATTTCAAGAAGAAAGACTGGCGGTGATAGCACTTGAGGAAATGGAATGACGGAAGAGGATGTAAACTATTTGATTGATTGATTCTTTTCTTCACCACGAAACAGAGGGACAGGCGGCCAAATCAGTTCGATCTTCTATGTACATACATCTCTGGCACACAGACACGGCTCAATTTATCTCCAAAGGCAGCTATCGATTCACAGGGAAAAAAAGAGAAAACTAGTGGATTTGATGAAAGTAAAATGCACACAAAAGGAAAGGCAAACATGCAAGGACACTCGTCCCTCGTAGTTGCGTGCAATGAAATTCCATGGATTCTTTCTCAATTTCATCTTGAGTCAGTTCACAAGGACCCAGGCTTTTTCCTCTTGCCATCCTGACCGACTCACCTTTTGTTATTAAGAATAAAAATCTATCGGGCCCTTCTCACACAAAATCTTTGCCCATTGTCATCCAGCGAAGCGAGAGAGACTTTCTAATATTAGAAGTAGAAGTAGAAGGAATGTAGGTAGGAATGTACGTATGATGTGCGAGTACGAACGAATTCAACAATCGCAGTTGTTGCCGATTTTGTAAAATGAGAACCGGGTGCAGTGATGTGATGTGATAGATGCTTTGGGGGAGAATTCTATAGGTTATTGTCAAAAATTAATAGGACGCTTGAAAGCATCTGTGGAAATAAAATTAGAAGCTTTTTCGTGTTTCTGCTCTTGTATCGATGCTCAAAAAATGAGAGATTTCCAAAGAAAGGCTGGGAACACAGACTCGACTTTATTGTGAAATCAGTTGGAGCGGCTGGAGAAAGTGGCTAGCTTTTGATTTGATTCATTGTCTAGTGCCACGAAGCGAAAGGAAGCCAGGCTTTACAACACATGATTAAAAATTGAGAGAAAAATTGCAAAATGAGACTTTTCTTCATCAACTAAATCCGCCAGCTTCCCGTCGTCCCCATTCACTTTCCCTATTTCCCGAAAGACTCTTTGCAAATTATTCCCGGAGGCAGGGCTCCAGCATTGTCTTTTCCACTCTGGTTGCTTTAGAATCGGATGGTAGAACAACGCTGTAATTTCCGCTCTTTTGTAAAGTAAAGCGAGGAGACTTACTTTTTGAATTGGACAAGAGGTAGATTGTGTCTTTTTTTTGTGGAATCTATTTTTCTGAGGCAAAAAGCGTTGTTTCTTCCGAGCCAAGTAAGTTATTCTAGCCGAAATTTAATTTAATGAAATGTGCACTGCACTAGAAAGAAAACTGAATGAAATTTATATCTGGCACACACGGGAAATAATATAATTGTGGAACTGCTATGAAAAATACTCTGCTCCGTTAAGTGCATTCAATAACGCATTTCGGATTTCGGACTTCTTTTTCAATTCCAGCTGCAAGTAACAGCATATGAATACAAATATTTTTTTGCACAAAGGGTTGAATAAGTCCGAGCAAGCTGAAGCTCAAGTTGATTTATAGTCTTGAGGTCGCGGCTAAAAGTCCAAAAATGAATGGAGAAAAAGTAGCTAAGCACATCAGCAGCATTCATGTGAAGTGGAGCAAAGAAAAAGAAAGGAAGGAAAAACAGTTGAAGGAATAAGAATAGAGTGAAAGCCAAATGATGAAATAAGTCATAAATCATAAAATCTGATTCTCTCAATACGCAACGTGACGTTCTTATTCATTCCCGACTTAACAATGGGCAAACAGCAAATGATAAGTCCATGTTTTTGTCCCGTGGAACTGATTTCCATTGTTTGTTCCACTGATTAACTTTCATTATTTCCCCCTCTTTCGTGTTTTAACGTTCCGGCCTTCAATGTTGCATCGTGAGCCTGAGCCTTACCCCAGCATCGTGAATGAGATCTTGAATTATTTTGTAGATGAGGAAAACCCTCGTCCTGCCCTGATGTTAGTCTACTCTTACAAGATAAATTTACATTCGAGAACAAATGAGCTCTGGTTGGTTAGAGTCCACAGTTGTAGTCTGTAAGCTCGTTTAATTTCCGACATTATCTCTGGTAGCCAGGTAAAACTGCAAATTCATCCTCTTGAGGGAAACAAAGGAATCTCTACACTGGTCCTCTTGACGAATGAGCGAAAGTCCTTACTTTCTCTTGGGAGGAGAAAGTCTGGCATTACGAACCTGCAATCTTTCTCACTTTACTTGAAATGTGGCTCGAACCGAAACTCGACCGCTGCGCTGGTTTCTCTTCGCTAATGAAGTTTACGACCACAGCCGGCCATTCCAGCCTGCACCAAAGAAAACCACACGAGTAGAAAAGATACGCCAAAAGACAGAATTACAAAATAAGCAAAAGGAAAATGAAGATAGGCGAGTAATTGGAATTCAATAATATCACATCTAGTTTTCCCATTGCTAGACATGGGTTAAAAGGCAAGGCCAGATCATTAATTCGAAAATATCAGTTCCAACATGAGCTTGAGGTCGGCTAAATGGAGTCTCCTTTCATTTATTTTTTCATGATTTACTTTCAATGTCATTTTGAGGTCATGTAACACACTGATGGTTGACATGAGAAAGTGATACGACCGAAGTTGACATGACCTTCGTGACAGAATCCTGACACCACTTCCGTTTCAATTTCCACGTGTTCATTTTGATTTCATGATCAAATCTTGACGTGCTCTCAATTCCAGCGATTGACGGAAACGGAAATGGAAATGAATTCAAAGTTTTGGTTTAGTCATTTTCATTTCATTAATATAAACTATAAGTACAAGTGAAATTTCCTGAAGATAAGAATACAAAGTGGATATGGGTTCATGTTTTGAAACGAAGTTTTTGCCGTGCTGTACACAACCAAATATTTATTTTTGCGAAAAGAAAAGGCAAATCGAGACAACTATTACTTTGGGACGCTTTTTAGATTGGTGAATAGAGCATACATTTTTGATGAATTGACTGTCGACTGTGCCGTGTGCTGCTTGGGGCGGACATTTTGCACGCATTGTCGCATTGAATGAAAAGAAAGCAATAACAGAGAAAGCTAATGGATCACTCTTCCTCTCTTCAATATTTCAGGAGCGCCCCGTACAACGAACTCTCTTTGGAGTTTTGTTGCGAGATACAAACTGGAAATGCCTCATTCTCACGGTTCTCATCCAGAGCTGTCTCGTTGCCATTGTGTGGTGTCGCAACACTCAGGTCACCAAAATTCTACTCGATTTCAACGAATTTCCTATCACCAGGTGAGCTATTCATGAAAATGAGATTGGAAGGAAGTCCTCACCTCAGAGTAGATTCATTTCCTCCCATTCTTACAGCTTCATTTGCCAGCGAGCAAATTCGATTGTTCAGTCGACATTGAATTAATTTTTGGCACTTTCTTCTGCACTAAGCAACCAGACAACCTCGAAATTTCATCAGCCTATCAGTTTAACGTTAACGGATGGGTGTGGCTCAGATAAAATTAATGTGTTCGACAGATTTATTGTTTTGGACGGGGTTCAAATACTGCCTGCCTAATGTCGACTTCAGCTCAATCCCTCTGCGAATTGGATTTTCCTCATATTGTTGTACTTTACGTTGGCCATAAACGAGATACGAGCTCAGGAAATTGATTTTTGATTTCCGAGCAATTTCTCACGCCAAAAACCATTTCAATATAATGTTGCGATGCTGGAGCTTCCATTCATTCATATTACGACGGGAGAAATATGATATGGTCGCAATTTCCCAGGAATTTATGATCAGTGAGGGGAGCAAACACGTGAGCTTTGTACGCTTTCAGCTTACGAGCTGAAACTGAAACTTGCTGAAAGTTCGAAGTCATGTTTTACGAAACAAAATTTACGGTACGGAAATACGGGGATTCGACAGAAACAAAGTTGAAACATTCATTCAAAAAATTCAAAATTCGAATTGATCATCCTTGTCAAGAGAGTGAAGGGAAAGTTGGTGGAAATATTTTTTGAGACTACGTGCCCGTGAAACTTAACCACTCGAGACGCTTTTATTTACTGTTTTACAGAGAAAACTGTTTGCACTTCGTGAGCAAACGTTATCCCCGAATTTAAGCAAGTGTCAGGGAAAGTGAGGCTTTCACTCACGTCCAGGATGTGGTATTGAGGAAAGCCGTAGAAGCCCAGAGCTTGAATGCATGTAAACTTTGAGTCTACATCCTGTGAAGTACGGATGATCCTAAGCTAGGCAAACTTCTCCTTGTTCTTTACAAAATTGTGATTCTAGCAGTACATAAACGCTAGAAACGGCCAATACAGAATACGAAATTCAGACGGAGGTACACACCAAAGATAGGAGAAAAGTGGAGAAAGCGGCGCAAGTAGAATGGAAATAAGTGAGGAGAGAGTCACTTGAGTATTTTGAAGGAAGAAGGTGACGAAAGTGAAGATGTAGACAACTGAGGAGGACAGGATTTCCTTGAATGACATTTAATTGAAGTGTTGTCTCTTTCACTAAAGTGACAATACAATAGACACTCACGTTCCTTCGAAATGTTCTCAATCCTTCCATCGTTTGATTGTATTGTCCGCAGCACTCGACAAGTGTCTCCCTGCGATGATGGCTATGTTTACATTCCGACAGCCTTTGTCATTATGTTGTACCTCCTCTACCTCGTCGAATGCTGGCACTCAAAGGCTCGTGTTCAACTCAGTCTTGAGAAGGTACGTTCCACTTGCTACAACCATTTTCAATTTCTTCTAAATGACCTAAGCTCTAGAAACCTTAGTTGTAACGTCGTTAACGGAAAGTGTTCATTTATTACATGGTTTTAAAGGCGGAATGAATTTTAGATTAGTGTTGAGCTGAGCTGGCTGGAATTAATTAATTCGAGAGGCTAGCTAGCAGTTGTAGTGTTGGAATAACCTTGCGTAAACTTGCCAATTCTTTTTGTGACAACTACGCGGTACATGTCCTCTTCATTTTATTGACGAACTTATTACAGAGCATCCCAATGGTTTGAGCTGAGCTGAATTCAATTGCTGATCCCTTGAGGATTTAACACACTCTAAATAATGAGAAGCGGCATTCTGTACTAGATGAATATTTTGGCTTAGCGAACTAAATTAAATTAAATAGGTCACGGATGCACCAGGGAACAGGAGTCGAATTGAAGGGCAATAAGTTTCGTTTCTGTTGGTTTACATTCACAGTGAATGTACCCGAAAGTGAACAATTTCGATTTGGCTCGGCGTAAAGTATTCAAAAGTTGAATTGCATACTTGCGTGGAGCCCGGATATAGCTTTTCAACAATTGCTGACCAGACTGTGCATAGAATTCAGCAGTCAAAGTTATTTTGCAGTTATTTCCTGCGAGCTGTGAGTTACAACTTCAATGAAGACTAAAATTGAATAGGGTCTCTTCTAAATATAGCAGCTTTTATTGTCCATTTTGCAATTGTAACTCGCTTCTGGCCCTTAAAACGTGTAAACTCGCGGCAGGGGTTTCAGTAGAGGGGCGCAAACTGATGAAGTCACAAAATAATAAATGTATTCAGGACGGAAACGGAAGTAACTTTTGCTTGACGCTTTTGCAGACAGACGTTCAATCAGTTTATAGGAAAATCCAAGACATGAGAGAGACTCAGCCGTTGGTATGGTGGAAAGCAATTTGCTATCATTATGTTCGGAGATTTCGGCAAGTCACCCGATACCGCAATGGAGAAGCTTACACATCTTCCCAAGTAAGTGATATTTGCATATAAGACATGAGCTTTCACCGCCGCTGAGAAAAGGGTGAACTTTGTCATGATTTATGCGTTCCTTTGTGTGTACACTCCCACTGGAAGTGAACCATTAACACAATAAAAGGGAGAGGCAACTTTCTCCGGGCTTTCACTCCGAGGTAAATCAAAGTACAGAAGGTTCCAACCGTCTCACCAAACAACAACTGCTTGGCACTGCAAAGAAATATTTCAGCGTTTTTACGCAACTATACTTTTTTTAAACTGAATTCTCGTCAAGATGTTCGCAGTCGTGTGACGTTTTCTGCACACTTGATGGGTGGGACTTCTGGGCTCCGCTGTAGGTGATCTTGGGAAAGATCAATTCCTTTTGAAGATGTGTATTTCATGTTCCTCCCAGAATTTCTCCAATACATTATTCATAAGAAAGGGTGGAGAGGCATTATGTGCATGCCGCTCGGTTCACAAGAGGAAAACACTCTTGATTCCCTTTGACGGTTGGGAAAGAAAATATCGGCCATTCGCTCCTGCTGTACTACTTTCTACTTCTAGGAAGAAACGGCGGGTTTAGGATGAGAAATGTTCTTCTTCTGTGAATTATGCAAATGTAAATCTATGGAACGACTAAAGAAGCAAAAGAAAACACTTTGAATATCAAATTGCTTCACGAGAATGACCGCTTAGTCAAATTGAATAGACTCTTTCAGCCCTGGAATCCAGGATTTTATGAGCCCGAGATTTTTGCGTTTGCCATTTTCACAGATGTTGCCAAAATCTTTGTATGGTAATTTTTCTTGAGCTCATGATTCTACGCTGAGACTTGGTTAAAAAGTACCCTACTTCGCACTTGAACAATTTAATTGGGTGATTAAACCTTACATTTCTGCCAATAGTGCACTACAAAACTTGCAAATTTAAGCAAGAATGAATTTTAGTATAACCGCATGAATCTAATCAAATCAAATGACTATTCAAAAATGACTACGCCGCAGAGTAGCAACTTGGGATGGTTTTATGTCATCTTTTTTTGTACGGAATTTGTTTTTCATAGACTTGTTTCTCCCTTGAATTTAATGGAAGGCCTAATGGATGGTTTTTCATTTGAACAGGTGTTTTACGAACGTGTAAACTCAAATGCAGTCGCTTCATGTTTCTTCTACTCTCTTTGTGGTATGAAGGACGTTTCAAAGGATTTGATTGAGTTGGAGAAATACCCAGCGACAAGAATCAAATTTGCAAAATCGTTCATGTTTTCCAACACAGCCACCGCAGCTGAGTTTGAAGAACAGCGTTCAATATTCTTCCAGGTTAGTGCATTTTCTCTCAGCTTAGAAAATAAGTTTTCCTCCAGTTCATATGTTTGATTCTCAGGACCATAGTAGTAGACTAGTCCTGTTTAATCCAATTGAAGTCCTCCAACCAGGATCACTCTAATCTCAAGCATGTAAGATTGGATAGGAATTGATCTTCTGTCCCTTGAAGCCCGAAACACAATGTTGTACTCTTGCGAAAACCAATTTTGTACAAAATTAGGGATTGGCGAATAGTTCATTTGTGGAAGGAAGACATCTCACTCTCTCAGCGTCCATAAAATCCTCTTGGGCCAGCAGTTGGTCCTCCGAGATAGGATTAGATATATAAACATAAACTTACAAAAAATTTATACCTGGAAATGAAACCGAGCGTCGGTACTTTTTTAAAAGTTATAAACTTGGTTGAAAAAAGAGAACCAGCCAATATTGTGATCCTGGATAAATAAAGTAGACTTTTGCAACTTATCGCAGTCACCCTGCTTGTTCCCTAGGAACTTTCTCCTTCCCTGCTTTCACTTTCAATTTACTTTCTCCTTCATTTCTCCTTCCTTGCCGAACTGGGAACCTTAATTTCCACACAGAGGTGTCTGTGTCTGAGGACTACATATTTTTCTTCAAGAAAGTATTGAATGTGGTTCTTAGGAAAAAACACAACTAAATGTATTGGCAGGGGTAGGGACTTTCCACACAGCTCGGCCACATTTTCCCCGGTAGTGAAGTGAAATCAAATCCCAAAAGAGTTCTCACAATGCCACGAACACTCCGCTTCCACAACTCTGCCCTCATTCTTGAGTCGAGTTGAATTTCAAGTAGAAACTATTTACTGTTTCGCTCCCTGAGTCAGGAGTCGCGCTACTTACTTACACTTTTTGGTGTTTAGGGAATTCTGGCTCCAACGAAATGCTTTGACTTCTTTGATGTAGAATCTACGTTGCTGAGCAGAAAATAGACAACCGTAGCGGTTCCAACTATGAATATTTATGTTAATTGTTCTTATTTTCATTTATTACACAAAGGAACAAAGAACATTGGATGATTATATGGAAATGAGAGAAGGACTAGAACTTTCCAGCGTTCAATTCAAGGAGAATGTCACGGCCTGGTCTCATCCTGAATCCCTCCCTTGGTTTGCACGATATAATGTTTTTTGGATTTTTAGCTTTCTCCTCCTTTCATGGCCTGTTAGAATTCTGCTCGAGCTCAACACAGCCCATCTTCAATACACGGTATGAGAATTGAGCTATTCATTTCATGACATTTCTATAGGTTCTGTGCCACCTTGACTGTCAAGGGCTTTGATAATGATTTAGCTGAGGAATTTGTCCAATAAAATGCAAATTGGATTACAGCTATAATTCCTGCGGTTATTATGCTATATTTTCAGAAAGAACCAGTTCAAATCTGATTTATTTCTTTATCACATTAAGTTAAATTTGGCAGAGACAAGAGCTAGTAGGGCAGTACAGTGGTGGAAATGTCACGAACTGAAGGACCCGAACATAACGCTGTAAACTTGATCGAATTATTTTTGTCTGGTTTGGACACACTTGAGAAGATTTGTTAGGGTTGAGGCAATTGGGCGGAGAAAAGTTCGAAGATAGGTGGACGTGAGAGATCTTTGTTTATGTTCACTGTTTGTACTTTGCAGGTGACAAAGCTATTCGGAGTAAATTATCCTTCCAACATCAACTTGCTAGAGCTTCAAACACCTCTCCAGTATTCCAATCTTTCTCAAGAACAAAGAAGACGAGGGTCCAGGTTTCCTCGTCGTACTCGCCTTCCTTTTTCTTCGAATAGTAGAAGTTACGTCTCGGCTGCCTCTGAAACCCTATTGCCTCAGGAAACTGCCTTCTCCAGAGAAGGCTCTGCCAATTTTACTACCGATTTGAGAACCGTCGCTAATGATGATGAAGATCATGGCCTTGAGTCCAACGCACATCTTCATAGGCACTATCCTTATCGAAACCGCTCGGCAAAAATGCATGATTTTCATTCTAATAATGCTTTCTCACCATCAACTCTATTTCCGATGCCGCGAAGTGTAACGTTAATGATTGAGCCAAAGGGATTATTTACAAAGCGAAATTATTCTTTCTACTCCAACTCGGAGGACGGTGACGGACTAATTCCAACCTATGACGAAGCCTTACTTTTAATGGCCCCAAATTCAACTGAAACACATAATATTAGACAACATCGAAACGATTCTCAAGTCCCGACGACCATTATTCCACCAGAACCTCATGTTCTCCAACATCAAAACAACACTTCAATTTACGAGACTGCTGCGAATTCAAGTGTGACTGGTGCGGGAGCTGCGGAGAGTTCTTCTTCGAGGACTCCTCGTCGCAGAGAAAGTCAACGTCTAATGTCTGCCGATTCCAATGAAAGTGGTAATTTATAGTCGTTTTGTATTTTTCTTACAACTCTTGCCGCCTTTCTCTCCTTGTATTTTGTTTTGTTTGTTCTAACTCTGCAGAGCTACTCCATAGTTCAGTGCTTTCAGAACTGTTTCACCCGCGCACTCATTTCCGCTCCTTTAACTTATGGAAAGCGAGTATAGGACTCAAATTGGCTCCATTCCAGCTTTCCAGCTTCCCTGAGATATTAGGAATGCGGAAAAAAAACGAAACTCGTTTCCCGTTCCGTTTTACTATTATGAAACCATCTCTTGAGTGCACGGACGGAGAAAGTTAGCAAATTCATTCTTTCAGAGTCTGACAAAGTACAACGTGTTAACATGGTCGACCCTACCTTGCTTGCCATTAGCATCTTGCTTTCACTCGATTGAACTTTGCATTTAGAGTGAATATTTTAAACAGAATTTGAATTTAATTGAATGGGTAATTCGCATTGGGATCGAGCAAAGGCAGTAGAGAAAATTAAGCAATTTTTCCTGCCATCACATTTTCTTTTCTTTTCTGGGAATTTGCTATGGTTCAGGGAGGCTATATGCTTGTGATGATTTGCATTTTGTGAACTCTATGTAGTTAAATCCAATTTTTATTTCATTCTTCTGAAATCGTGCGTTCAATATTTATGTAGGTTTTGGGAGTCTTGCTGCTCGGCTAGTTGGACTTGAAATTGATATGACTTGCACGGTCGTGTCATCAATGCCTGCGGATCCCCTGAGGGAAGAAATGGTGACTGTGACTCAAGAGTCACCGCCGCCGAGTTACATTGAAGCACTTCAAACGAGTCGCCCTGTTTTTCTACCTTCCTTCACTAGAATTCGAAGATGCCTCACCGAAAGAGACATTGCAGGTGGAATAAGAAGTCGTGACTTGGAGAGAGAAAGGCTTCGCTCATGGTTCAACTACTTCAGTCCAACATTTCTCCAACGATTTAGAAGAACTCCCACCTCAACCAGTCGAAACAATATTTTCAGTCAGGCAAGATATTCTTCCACCCCAAATTCAGCAGATTCACCAGAGTTTCAAAAAGATTCAGAAGAATCCAGCATGTAAAACATCATCTTTCATGTGGTCTCGATTTTTTTTTATAAATCTACAAATTTCGGACAACAAGACAAGAAATGCATTATAAAAATTTAATTCTAGCTTGGCTTGAGGTGCCTGCCTCTTTTCATTCCGAAACTGATCTTTCAGTCAAAGTTTTTTACGTCAAATTATGTACTACAACCACAGCGATAGCTTAGCTACAAAATGCGATAGCTTAGTCACAACAAGCAAGACCTTTCGTGTTCGAAATGACTAAACGTAAACAGATATTTTGCAGGCACGGCCAAAAAACTCTTCAAGTTGGAGGACAAAACAATACAAAGGAGCTAAGCCAGTGAACCAACTCACCCTCCAGAGAAAACTAGGAACCAAATAGTGCCAAAGGTTGTAATCCAACATTTCACCAGAATGCTGGTTCTTAAAATTTGTGCTAGCAGTACAATAATTAAATGAATACTAATTACTATTTAATCATCAGTTGCCAAATCAAAAACTTTACCCTTAATTCATTTAACTGCTAACCAAATTATGATTGCACGTTTAGAACTAGCTTATTGCGAAAGCACCATAACCATAACCTTATATTTACATATCCAACGTGTAAGCGTGTGTCAGCAAAAAGAAATATAATATAATATAGCTTCAATGTGCATGTCAGAGTTTTACCGTTAAAATATTTAAAGTGAGAATAGAGTGTGAAACAATTTAATTAGTAATTTAGTCTAATTGATAGTTAAAACAAATTTCTTCTAATCATAAAAGTACTCCAATTAAAAGTAAAACCTGGTCCAAACTAAACTACGCACCGTCGGCTCAGTACATTATTTCAAACTCTTCTTTTTAAGGTGTCAATTAGAAAAAGTCATCTGCGTAGGTCTTTAATTAGAAAAATTGGACAAATGAAGAAAGCATTGCATTCGTAATACCACAGAACCATAGTTGAAGCAGAAGCTTATATCGATTCAAACTCCACTAAGTCCTACACGTGTCTATGTATTCGGAGTTCACAAGCTTAAAATTCACCGTCAACCACAACTCCAAATTTAATTAAAATTAATAAAGAAAACTATTCTTGTTGCGTCTTGCCTGCAGAGTTCCTCGAAATGGAATTCTAACTAGTTGGACTCTAGTGAGATCTGACTGACAATTTAGAAAGCCAACTATGAACTTAAGGTAGGCTCGAGACTTAATGGAAAGCCGAGCTTCAACTGAGGAGAAAGCATGGCTAAAAAAAACTTTGGAGATTATTCGACTTTTGAAGAAAAGTTTGAAATTCGGAGTGGGACACGGGAACAAACTATAAAGAGTTTACCTTGAGTGAAGCCATTTATTATTTAGAGAGACACTTTCTCCGACAGACTGTCCAATGAAATATGTATGAGTACTCCGTCAACTTTCTGCATGTTGTGGGTTTTATTCTGTAAATGTGTTCTCGGGCCAATTTTTAGAGGACAGCGTTTTACAAGAGGAACACTAAAGTTAAATGTTGGTCCCAGTCCCACTCCCAGAGCGAGATAATGAAGAAGAGTGGAAACATCTCTTTTCGCCAACTCTCAAGACTGACCTTTCGTTTGGGAGAAGATGATTTTCAAGTGCGGCTCAAGCAACCGTAGAAACTAGCACATTTACTACTCACAGAATTGCTTCATTCAATGAAGAGTCTTGATTAAATACATGTATATGTGTAAAGGGGGAAAAAGGTTCGGAATTTCGCACAAAGTTTACCGTTTTGCGTCAACATTTCGATTTCGACCAAGTCCCAAAGGTCCTACCAAGACTTTTGCTTTTTTACTTTTTAGAACGTCAGCAAGAGGCAAGAGCTAGCATTCACAACTTTTGATCCTTTTTATTTACTTCTACATGGTTAAAAGGTCGTGGCAGTAGTAGTACCAGTAAATCCTACATTTTCTAAAACTCCGAATTTTTGAAGGCTGTAAACTTCGGCTTCGAGAAATTGCATTAAAAAGTCAATTAAATTTGAGATTCCTACTCTCTCCGTTTCCTGAATGCACGGAAGTCAAGGAATATTTGATTCCGTCCAAATGTACGTCAGGTCTGCTCACTTGACTCTTTTCGAGTGCTTGCATAAAATACCGCTCCTAGTTCTACGTATAGCACATATATTTGTATTTGTACAAATAAGCTTCATGAATACACAATTTGTAATTAGAAGAGTATTTGCATTTACACTTGGCTACCTTTCTCGCTCTCTATCAAACGTTCAATTTAATTTGATTGCTTCAAAATTAACAAAAAAAAAGCATCTAGCTTCGGAACGATTCCTTGTCTAGTGCCCAGCACCAGCACCAGCTTCTGAATCCCCAGTCAGTGCTGATGAGCTGTGCTCCTGTTTACATATTTGCTCTGCAACCTAACCGTGTTGTGAAATTGCATTTTGAAATCTTGTAGATGTAAATGCGAAAAACAATTCAATTTGGTCCAAAACATTCGCATACACACTTCAGATGGAAATGAGTGGAAAGTGAATTTCTCCGAATTATGCCCAATTTGTCAATTTGAGAGAGTGGAAATTTATTATTGATAGTGCGAATATGTGTTTTCGTTTGGCTGGAAGGCCTGGCCCTGTCCTGTCCTAAGTTCAAGTCAATATTAATTACAATTTGGTAAAGGGAATGTTGTGTGTCACATCTTCACTTTGTCATTTGTCTCCTTGAAGGCGAATTTAGTTTAGACATTCAAGTTTCAATCCGTTCCATCGGCCCGTCGTCGTTCCTAGCTAGTGAGGCGTGGGACTCAGAACAGTCATTTGAAAAGTTCATTCAGCTGGAATGTCTGTCAGTCGTGAGACCGCTTTTGAGCCTTTAGCTCTTCTACTTTACTTGTTCTCCTATCTTATACTATGAGTCGGCTGGAGATTACAGATTCAGCCCAACACTTCAGAAGACTTACGGGAGACTGACGCGTCCAGGATTTGTGATTAATTCTTTACGCTTCTGTACGCCTGTCTTGAATTGACGCACGTTTTTCCCGACCCAGTCACTTTCCCCATGGAATTAAGTAATAACGAGGAGAGAACTTCTAATTAACTCAGGTGGTGATGAACAAAGCTGACGCAAGAGTTTGGTTGTTCTCTACTCACTCACTCGCATCTTGTTTGTCTAAACCAACCCTGCCTGCCAGCAAGGCCAGGCCAAATTATTTATAAACCTTTCAAAAGGTCCATTTCAAAGTTTCACTTTCCTGGAAATCCGTAATATAAGCAGCATCATAGCAGTCAGGCTTCAGCTAAAGGCAATCTCCGGAAGCACCAAGACTTCATAGTATTTAAATAAATTAATTAAGCAGAGTAGTCAAAGTTTGGCCGAGGTTTTGTTTTAGTATGAGTATCAAGCCCTGTACGCGACACGGCGGCACTCTATAAGTTTAGCCCTTTGCTGTAAAACTTGGCAAAAAGTATAGAACCTGTGGCGATATATTTATTAGGAAAAGCCACGGCAAGGAACACCGGCTGGTGAGCCCAATATAACTAAATCTTGTATTTTAGGGCATCTTGCGCCTGACGTTCAACATGACCCCGGACCCAGACCCCTGCTAGTTTCATGCTTGTAACCCTGCAAAAAAGTTCACAAGGTATCCCAAAATGGGTTCAGCACCGGCAGAGTGTAAATATCGAAAAAATTTCAAGATACCAGATAGTTAACGTTGAAATATTGGTGGTAACATGAGACTAGGGACGGGATCTCCGCTCATGTACCCCATGCCGTTTTGTTCTGCCTCTTTGTAAGAAACTGAAACTGACAGAAATTCCTGACAGTTGTGCACATTGAGTTGTCACGCAACGTTATTAAGTCAATTCTTGTATTGTGGGAGTGAGGCTGACGTGCGGAGATGAAGCGACATAATAAATTCCTTGAGTCAGGGGAATTGAGATATCTGATTCTGTGGTTCTGATTCTGAATCTGAATGCTTTCCCTCTGGGCTTTGGAGTAGTGCGCTTAGTTAGTTGGCTAGTAAACCCTTGATTGTTCTCTACTATATTTCGTAGATGTCATTTTCTCAAACTCAGCACATTACGAGGAGCTCAAGGACTGGAAGTGCTAAATAGGTCACTCGCAATCTGGGTGTATGGGTTTCTCAGTTTCTAATTAATTTCAAAATAAGACAGCACGCCCCAAGAAAATATAAATTCGAGAGAAAATAATTTGCAGGAATATTACTACCAGAAGGAAATTCTCAAGTGTAAGGATGAAAGTGTTTCCGCGGCCAAAATGTATCAGTCTCTTGAATAAAATGAACTGAATGAGAGCTGGGGAAGCCAATAAAATTAGTTCCACTTGATCTCTTGCTCGTAAATAAAAAGTCTTTCAATTTCGATGCAGAGAAGTACTTCCAGCCGTCCCTCCCAGTGCATGTATTTGACTTAATGATATTATATATTGAAATCCTTCTGGAATTTTGCCAATCTCGAAAGTCTGGAAGAGAGAATTAGTCCCAAGCATAGCTAGCGTCTTGTACATTGTACACTATGCCTAAATACGGGCTTATTTCTGTGCCACACTGTACTGGAGCAGGGGATTTTAGTGAGAAAATGTTAATAAAGTATTTCTCTAGTTTACGCCGCCTCGTCTGAGAAGGAACCGCTGAGATTCTGGAGTCAATCTTTCTAAAAAATCCATCAATGAGTTAGACGTAAGGCAGGCAAGGCTGTATGCCTTTAGCCAGATTTGCCAAGAAGAATGAATTTTCTCTGCTAGTCTTTTGTTGTATTCTCCACACTTTCCCTTGCGTAATTAAACCAATTCCCAGCGGCTGCACTTCTTGCATATTTGGCATTCGCATAAGCCTATTCAATGTACAAGATTAAGGGACTTAAAAAATTCGCATTCCCGCATGGGCACGAATGCGTTATTTTGTATTCTCGTCTAATAAGTGGCAGTTTTGCTTCTCTAGAAAAGTTTTGGAACCTAGGCAAGCGGAGAATAAATTTTGTTACAGCCTTGCAAACTGATCTGGGAAGATCATGGGAGAACGGTTTTAGCAATTTTTTAGTTCTGCCAGGATGGGCAATTTTGTTGTGTTATAACTTATAAGTTTAAATCAATTTGGTATTTGCATTGAAGCCAATAGTGACGTTGGACATTTCTATCCGCAGCGAAAAAGAGCATTGAGTTTTCATCTCAAATTTCTTAAAATCATTACCAGATATTTGCCAAGATTCTATCTGAAAATATGAGAGCGATATTACTTGACTCGCGTACGATATTAGAAACTCGAATAAATTGTACTGACACTTTGGTGTGAAATTCTACAGAATCAGATTAAAATGCAAATGAACATGTCAATCGAATAGACACTGTGGGTTGGGGATTGAGATTCGGAATTATGCAAAGCGAGCACGTTTTACCACAGTCACTTCGTAGTAAAGGAAAAGCATTTTTTGAAAAACTGAGTTGGATTTAGAAACTTGAAGGAATCCAAAAACTACTCCGACATGAACATCCATAATCTGTAATTCTGATGTACACTAAAATTGAGTAAGTATATAAATCACCACATGAATTGGAGTATTGGACTACCGTTACTATTATTTGCCACAAAAAAAAAATACTTTTCTCTTATTGATGAATGGTTATTTTACTCACGATCGTGCAATGTACAGAATGGGAGGATAAGTAAAGGATAATTGCAAATCCTCTCATCGCATCACATTGCAACCGAAATTCGAGATTTTGCACGTGTATCCTTCGTTTTGTTAGCAACGTCTTCAGAAATTAATACGAGCGGTGACATGAATGAGTGATTTTGTCAGCTTTCACTTTCAGCAAGACTTCTTGTGCTTTCAGCCGCGAAACTATTTTCACCCTAATTCTTGTAAGGATCCACCTCATCTCCTCGTCTAATCCCTTTTGTCTGATCTCTCATTCTTCAATATTATCCCCTTCTCTCGATGCCAGGAAATGTGGAGCACTGCCAAAAATTACGGTGTCAATTTAGTGTTTCAGTTCACCGAATCAGTTCAACTAGTGCCGTGCCTGCCTAAACCTATGGACTCGGCAAATGACAATGCTTTCCAAAGATCTATTCAGCACCAAAAATTAACTTGAAGTGACCGGAGCACCGTGAAATTGTTTTATAAAGAAATCCCGCCTGCCTCGATGTAATATTGGAACCCACACTAAAACGATCTCTTGGAGCCTTAATAACTTTGAGACAATTTCTTCAGTTAATAATATTTTAATAGCATTTTAAAAGTCTCAGGAAGTCCACTATATTTTCAGAAATGAACCGAAAGTTTGAAGAACTTTTTGGAAGAAAGGACCACAGGAACACGGCTTCTTGGTTGGGTTGGGCCGAACCCTAACACAGACATGAAGCTTTTTCCACCTCAACTATTTTTTTCTCGCCTTTGACATTCGGTTTTTATCGCGCAAACCGTGTTTCTCACTCTGTCTGAACTGTGAAAAGTAGATTTTTAGCCTGGACTGACTGCCTAGTAACATTTTGAAGTACAGCAGAAAGGAGTACTTACAGAAACTTGAATTTAAAGAGGAGAGTCAATATTTGTTCAATGTTAAGAAGATTGAGCCGTAGAGAGAGAGAGAGTGTGAGTGAGACTCTAAAAAGTTCCACCATTGTACTCAACGTTTCTTTTATCGACTAGCCGGCCCGGGTAAAATGGTGGGAAAAATATGTTATGCGGGTAAAATGGATTTCCTTGGTGGGCAGATTCGGTTTGTTCAAGAAGAAATACGTCTGCCTCGGTGGTTTTGTGGCTGCCCACCACAGAATTCCCTAAGTGCATCTAAAACAATAGAACCATTCAAAGTTGCGAAAAAGACGACTATCTTTTCATTGGAGCTTGCACATCTTTCAACTTTAATGTGGTGCTCCGATTTGCAATTAATTCTGTCTCCACCTCAGACTTCAGAATTGAAGTGAAGATTTTCAATGCTCACTAACGACATGCACAACTGTGTGTTTCGTTGTAAAACTAGCGTTCTTTCTAAATCAGAATAATAATTATTAGCAAGAATTATTCTTGCTAAGCAGTAAAAAAAATTATGAAATAAACCTGTCGGAAAATTTAAAACTAAAGAATACTGCATGTGTTTACGTTATTGTGCTTTAATTGAAATGCTGGCTGCATATTTGCTTAGCTAAGCGAGAAGGTAAAGCCTAGTTTTGTGGGCACGC
>JAQGCM010000617.1:0-22871 GCA_034699705.1 Hymenaphorura dentifera | reverse complement strand
AAAATCAGCTAGTGGACCCACTATGTAAGCTGCACATAGGATAACATAAATAAGCTACCGTTGTCTAGGCCACTGTGAGATTGTCCATAAATTAATGACCACCATTTTCTAGAACTGTGGATTCCTAGCTTAAACGCAACAAAAATTTAGCCTTAGTTGATATAAGATTTTCTAAGTTTCCAAATATTTGCACACAGAATTATTTGCGTAGTTTCGGCAGACTCAGACTCCTGCAGTTTTACTCAGAAATGAAAATTACGCCTATCATTTGTGGCTCGCTAGTTAATTAAAACTAGTAGCCTCTTGCTTTTCACAATGTTAATGAAAGCAAATTAGCTTTCGAATTCATTTGATTGAAGTCCTTTCGCTTTGGACACAGTTTTTTGTGTGTAGAAGAATCATCCTATTATTGTAAATCGCATTTATGTTTGTTAGCAGCTTCTCTCAAGTCGTGGCTTTTGGTGACGTGAAGTCGTGACTGTGGAGATTCTATTCAGTACTCACAAGTCACAAGCAGTCTTAACATTTTTTGAGTATTCTTATTTACTGATTGAGACATACAAATTATCAAATTTCTGAGGAATTCAGAAGCAACACAAGCACAGTGGAATGGATTTATCGTGGCCCTGTCGTAAATTTGTTCATTATTAAAATCACAAAATTTGCATTTTGCATTCATTTGAAAATAGTTATAATCTAGTTACGCTTAACATTCTTACCAACAACCGAGCCCGGATTGTCCACTTGTATTGATGTAGACCTTCGCCTCTGCCCCTTGGAATTCAATTCTGGAGTCTGGTTGGGATGAAGTGTCGGACATTCTTGAGACGAGTGGGACGTGGGAGGATGTCACTTCTCTGGGGTCCTCGATCAATTCCCAAGTCAAAGGGTCACCGTTCTTCCTAATTAAAGTTTCATTCCTCCATTACAAAAATGCACAACAATGTTGAGCAACAATATGTAATTATTGCTTTCCGGTAATTCATTTTGGTTAGGGACGGATTTGTGAGCGAGCGAAGCGAGTGCATGATTACAAAAGAGTCCATACGAAAAGTGACTTTCTATTTCTAATCACGAATACAGTTTTTGACATACTAATTAGTAAAATAATTCTAGGGAAAACTTTTCAAATAAACTTTATGTTCGTTTCGTTAATAGGAAGGGCCTGGGCCTAGCCAGCCAAATTGAACAAAATTAGTTTTTCCCCTGCTTAACAAATGTTTTTAAACCATGTTTTGAAATATTTTGTGGCAAACTTACTCTCGAACTGGGAGCATCCCAACACCTGCAAAAAAACAAACAAAGCAAAAATCTCATTGACAACATCAAAAGATACGATCAATTCATTCTCTACTAGGCAAGTTTTTGGTTACGTAGGAATAACACAGTAGCCTATTGAGTAAATTAGCCTTCACAATTCAATGGATCGCGTACATTGTAATTTTTCCTCCCGACACAACAACCTTTTATTGTCCTGTCTGTCAACAACAATCATTCACTGATTCAGATTCTTATGTGGGCAGTTTTCCAACTAGTTCCAACTGCAGTAGCCGCAATACATACTTGTTCGAATAATTCAACAATACAATTTAACAAGTCAGCCAGCATAGCAGTCATACGTACGTACGTACATCTCCGTCACCCGCCCTATTGTCGTAAACCACAACAATCAAATCGAAAGAAGCACAAAAAAAACTTTCTCGTCGATTCTGCCAAGGCAAACGGCACATTGACATGGGTTCGAAATTCGCTTTCATCTGCAAACAATAATGGAGGGAAGTGACATTGGGATTGAGATATTGCAAAATGGGGCTGAAGACGTATAAAATTAACAAAACCTATTCAACAACACAAATTGGTTGGGCTTATAGTTCAAACTGTGCTCATTCATGAGCATTTATGAATGACTGATTACAAATTCATCTGTAATGATACCCATTGTTCTAAAAAAGCAAGCGAGCCGCTTGTCATTGCCCACATTCAGATACAGCACAAGGAAATTATTGGCAAATTTTTGATTTTGCAAGAATCGACTTAAATGCTCACGGCATCGCATCGGCTAGATGCTCTTTAATTGTTAAGGGATTTGAGGCTTTGTAATTTCTCTAGCTGCCCATCGCAAACTTTGCAATCAATTGCAAATCATTCAAACCTGTGTTTTTAACTGTGTACAACAGCACAGCACCCTCAAAATATTTTGCCAGGCTTTTGCCCAGTGCCTTCTGCCTTGTCCTAGACTATCTGATATCACTCATGCTCATCGCTCAGGCGAAATACGTACACATTTTTGAATTTGTTTCGGGTTGTCGACCATTTGAGTTTTGAAACGTGTTTCCTGTCTTAAGTACATACGTGGAATAAGTACGTACGAAAGGAGTATGGACGTGAGTCAGGAAAGAAAATTAATTTGGTACATTGAGTGAGAGATTGTTATCAAGTAGATAGATAATGATGATGATGATGATCAGTACGTACATTGTTGCGGGGCTCTGCCCAGCGCCTGGGATTTACTTTACTCACTCACATTCAAAATTCAAAGGTGTGAGGATGAGTGAGGAACAATAAATATTTTTGTGCCAAACTATGCGAAACTCTTCAAGACAATCTTCCTTGTGCACACATGTGGACTCAAGAAGACTAAGCAAGACGAAGCTAACGGGAACTGGCTGGGAACTCATTCATTTGAGTCGAACCAAGCCGCCGACTCAGCCAACTGAAAATATCTTAGAACCTAAGAATGTGCAGAGTGCAAGCAGATTTAAGATTCCAACTCCGAAACAATTCCAAGGTGTTTTGTAACGTACGTATGTAAGGTGTAATAAAGAGTTGGCAGTAAAAAAAATTGCAAGGCAAGGGTTTGGTAGGCTAGGTTCATTATTATGAATAATTGTTGATGTACATGTGCATGAGCTAAGCTACAATGCAAGTACAAATCCAATTCAATTGGATGTTATGTTTCTAACTGTTCATGAAAGATTTCTTAGATTCTTATTAAGATTGAAACCATTCCTTCAGGAATAACATGGTGCAGCAGCACGGCAAAAAAAATATTCAAGCTTCAGTAGGTCAGTTATTAATTCGTGCACAGCTAATAAGGAGGAGTACGAAACGAACTGCATGCAGTCACTGCTAAAGACGATCAAAACATCCGTACTTCCGTACGTACATCAATTAAACCCGAATAAATCAGAATCCACTAATACTTTTTTAATTGCAGCTTGCGGCTGCTGCAGCAGCTGTAGCTGATATGATAGGCGTTCAAAATATTCGTACAGTCTTTAGCACTTCTAACTTTTAATTGTGTTTGCCTAAATCATTGAAACATTTCCAAGAATTTTTTTCTGTTTGAAAGAAAACAAATGGACGGATCACGATTTGCGAAATTTGCGCAGCTCAGAGTTGCAATATTGCAAATGGTTTTGAACCTGCCTGTCATGTGTTTGAGACTTAATTTAAATTTGAAACAAGATTTGCACATATGGTGAGAGTACGTTGTTAGAAGGCGGGCGATGCATGGTGATGATGAGATGAGATGAGCTACTTAGAGATAAGAGGAAGAGCGAGGCAAGGCGATGGCGATGACATGTTGCAAAAAAAATTAAATAGATATAAAAAAACTGCCGAATACAAAGACTGACTGGTTAAATTCTTTTTTTTTCCTCTTTGAGCTCACGTCTACAATGTACATGTGTGTGTGTATGCAAAAATTTCTATACAAAGCTCATTACGGTTTACACGCGTCCCCACAAATTTTTGCGTCAGACGTACGCAGACAACTTTGAATTGAATTCCTGGTGTGCCGTGATAGACACAATCAGAACAACGAGATGAGACGAGCAAGCCAGCAAAGATCTCCATTACATCTTGCATTTGGCTCAAGATGATTCAGGTGACTCATGAGGAGAGATTTTTCCAAGATGAACTCATGAATGAATAAATGGAAGGAAATGAATGGGGATTCAATATCAAAAAAGAAGAATAAGAACGAAAAAAAGTAAAAACCACAAAATGACTTACTGCGAACTTTGAGATGAAGACTTGTTCTAACTTTCATGAGTGAAAGACACTCATGGTGAACGGCGGAGGAAACGGGGTAGCCATTCACACGAAGAATTTGATCGCCAATCTGTAGACAAAAATAAGATGATCAAAATAATAATTCACATGAGGGTAATCATCATAACTATATTTAAGGAAATAGTTTTGGCAGCAAATTTGATCGCCAAACTGTGTGCAAAAGGAACAATTTTCCGCAGCCAACATGTCGGTCGGGAGTCAACATTTTAATTTTGCGTCTTTGGTTTGAATTAGATTTTGCAAACTATAGTCGGAATTCCAAAAATGTTTGCTTTTCTATTTCTAAACGAAATTCCAATAGCATAATTGCAATTTGAATTTCTAATTATGTTATTGTTATTACAACACTTCAATTCTATAGTGGGAGTTTGTTTTTTTCATTTGTAACATTCGCCTACTGTTCCAAACTATTCCGTCAGATTCCGTTGAACTTAAAATGAAATCAGTTTTGCTGTTTGGTTTAGATAACTGGTAAACTGGTATAAGATAATAAGATTAAGGCTTTAGGATCAAGAGAACACGACATTGTTGCTAGTGATTTTCTAGCTTAATTGTTGAACGTCAATGTCAACAAAGATGTGCTTGCTGATCAAGATGATGTCAATAGGTCTTGGACTTGTCTGTTGGGTGCCATCCAAACAGGTAAATCCAACTGGAATTAGTTGGCAGCTTCCTACCACTTAAATCATTGTGTGATTATGAAGAGAAGCTGCATGGAATTGCAAATATTATTCTTACAACAATGAACTTCTTTTTGGGACAAGACAAGCTAAGGCAACTGTTTGTGCACAGATAGCAGTTTATTTGCAAATAGCCCGCTGTGTTGTTTACCTACCTGCCGGTAAGCACTTTTTTAAACTGTTTTTTTTTAGTGTTAAAGAATCCCTGCGGGGATGAATTCATTATGACGGATTAAAAAGGAGAGGATCCAACAATTCAGAATAAATGGACTAAACACGATTAAATTGAGTCATAAAACAGATGACGGATGAATTCTAACGGGATCGCCCCGTGCTACCTTGTCAGCTACAACTATCATCTGTTAAAGTAGCCAACTCAACAATAGGAGTAGTTGGACAAATCAGTTTGACAAATCAGTAGCAGACCCACTATCTCCCAGTTTTGTTTCAAAATTAGTCACACCATTTTTGGTATGGAAGGATTGAAGGATGAATAAAGATTTTATTTTGAATTGTAGCAGCAGTACAACAATCGACACGTAAGATTACGTGATGGATACATTAAACTACAATGTAGATTAATTCACACACATTCGATTTGCAATTTGTGCATGCATGAATTCGAGCATCTCCTTCCTTACAGCATGCAGCAGCTTGAATTAGCTGAAGAAATAAGAAATCCAACTCAAATGCAAATGTCTTAATTGTTGCTCCAACTTTTTTATACCAAAAGGCACTAGATAATCTGACGCGGAAGACGCACCTAACTTATACAAACATACATAAGTGTGCTACTTTTTTGGAAATAAATTTCTTAAAACTCACTTCCGAAACTTTCGGATCCTCAATAAAAAATGCTAAAGTTTATTGTGACATCTTCTTGCTTATTGTTTGTCATTTCAAATATTTGGAATGTGACATTTCTTACGTAAACAAAACATCAACATCAACTTTGCTCGTTTTGAGAGTGAAATTTCGTATTCCAAGTCCGTAAGAACCACACACACTCACAATACCTTTTTCAACCAATAAATCAACTAAATGTACTCTTTATGTCATTCCGACTTCTAGTTTCAGTTCATTAGGAAATGAATTGTAACAATGCTCATTCAAAATGCAACAAACAAAGCTAAAAAGCGGTGTTGTATTTATTTATTGTTGTGGGTGTAGCGTACTTGTGCGCTGCTTAAATTGCACTGCACTGCACTGCAATGCTATGCGTCACAAGTTAAATTAGAGTGAAAATAATTATCGTTAAATATTTACATTATTTATTTACGTGGTTTCAAGTTACACGAATACAATACAACGAACCGACTGGCTCGTTCGTTGTATGTTGAATAAGAAATGGTTTAATGTCATGTGTGTGGGTTCGCGTTAGCTCGCATTAACAAGCCACGGCGGCTTACCTTACTTTCCGTCCAAAGTTAAGAAAGTCGCCACAGAACAAATTACAATTACACTAAATAATCCTACAAAGACAAAAAATAAGCGTTGTAGGTTGCAGCATTGCATTGGAATAAAAAGTGGAGTAGTTTGCTTTTTGCCTTCGCATGCATGGCATTGTTGTAATTGCTTGCAAATACGAATGGGTACTAATGTTGACTGACTGATGCTGTTTTTTTTCTTTTTTCCATTTTTGAGACAAAAAGACAGAAATTAGACCCAGATTTCACTAATCTTTGGAAAGGAACAACAACAAGGCATTCTTATCCACCTTGAAACACACTCACAGTCCTGTAATTGCTTGCAGATTTTATGTTCAGATTTTTAATATGGTCAGTCAGTCTACGTCTACGTCTGCCCGCTCAGCAAAATTTTGTCGACTAGATTCCAAAGGGCCAATCGTAATGAAACCGCAACGAGTACGTTTATGCGTAATAACGTACTAAAACAGCACTACAACACAGCAACGTAGTAGCTAACTGTTTTCCATTGCGGTTTTCTGTAATAATTCACCAAGATCATAATCCGCAAATTCTAACGTGTGGAGACAATCTCATTCCAATTAGGAAGCTGCTAAGGAATATAACATTCATTTCATGACATTTCTACAATTCTTGTCTTGGTTTCTATTAAAAATAAAAAACTGTTTTAAGCAGCTTTGGCTTAGCCCATAGTACATTGTGCATTGTACTGCTGTACTGGTTTATGGAATACATATCTTCCAACACCTGTACTGTACTGCCTGTTGAAATTTCCTCCTCTTTTGGCCAGGTAGATTAAAAAAGAGGTCAAGCGTGTCAAATGCATTGTTATCGCGCTTCGATTAATTAAATTCTAAGAAAGTTTACTAAACCAAATCTGCTTTGCTTAATCAAACTCAAGATTCGGTGGAAAATGAATTACGATGGGTAAGGTGACGATAAGGCATGAATAGGTTTTTATATAATGCAAAAATAATAGAAATTCGTGGATTTATTGGACCAGGACGAGGACTAGGATGCATTCCTACTTCCGAACCAAATTCCCCAAATTCCCAAGAAATTGCACAGATTTGCAGACCGGATCACGGATTGTAATTGATTGTAATTGTAATTCTCCACAACTCTTGTATTGGTTTAAGAATGCATTCTTGTGTAGAAGAGATGGATTCACGTGCACGCAGAACGCAACGAATGAAGGCAAATAAGTGTGCCGAATAAATCTACTCACGCGCTGCTAAGTCATCCTTTTTGTTTTTGGATTTCTTGAGTACGTACAACAACCAAATGCCACAAATAAGGTTCTAAAATTTAGTAATTCCACATTCTAGTTGCAATGGCATTTGCAAGAGTCACACTCAAGTGCCTCCGAATGACTATCATCTCATCCGGTCATCCGCCCGGCAAATATGGTGGAGCAATAATGGCAGATAGTAGCAAAGCAAGCAACGGCAACAATCGCAACAACCAACAATTACCGGCTGCTGCTCACTATCCGTTTCTCGAATCAAGTCGCAAAGTCTTGACGATTTTTCTACACGCACGCAAATGTACCGCCTTAGCTGCAGCAACAAATTACTTTACTTTTTTTTAATACAAACGAATAAAAGAGTTGAGAGGAAGTTAAAATTTTATCAAGCGTTAAACAGATGCGAGTTACGAACGAATTGTTACGTATGCACCAAATAAAGAAGTGCGCCAGCTGTCTTGATTTTCTCTTGAAGTTTCTACGAAATAATTGGAATTGCAGAACTGCACATTGTGTGTGCAGCTTTTTTGTCCGAAATCGAAAGTCAAAGAAATCAAGTAATCCAAATCCTCGAATGCATATGTAACATAATGCAGAGCTGTTAATGGAAAATCGAGAGCATTTTTGTAAGATTCATTCAATGATGTATATGGATAGGCTGAGGAAAGTGTAATGATCACATTCCAACTCCAACTTAATTGGTCTGACTTCGGAGACTTTCCTTAAAATTTGATTTGACCAAAGAGAGATTTATTGCAATTTTGAAATTATTTCTTCTGCAATGGTTTGCTGATCTGAAATTTCAAGAGGATATAATTTTTTCTTTACGCTTTTTAATAAAAATCATTCCAAAAGGTGACTATATACGATCAGTTCACAAATTTCAACCTTAAACTGGCAGTTGTAAATTAAAATCCTTCAATCCATTGCCTCAAGATTGCAAATAGCAATTAAGTGATCTCACGAAAAGATTTGCCAACTCCAATAATTATGTACAGCAGGTTGATCCTAGCCCAACCCAAGGAGCAAATCGATTCGCAGAACCAGTGAAAATCTTGAGACGTGCTTCACTTAAATAAAGAAACGATTTCTTAATTATATTGTAAGCAACATAATTAAGCTGCATTGGAGGCGTCATTTATTTACTAGTCTTTAATTTATGAGCAGCAACTAAAAACTCTCAAATGGCCTTTCCCCAGTATAAAGTGCATTTCAATACAATAAATGTACAACAATCGTGTGAATTAGGTTTGCTGCATTTTGCTCTCATTCACTTTTACCTTGCCAGTTACCACCGACCAGGAGCCAACCTCACAACATTCAACGTCAACGACAACAATGTGTGGATAAAACCAAGTTCATTTCATCAACTCTCATAACGGTGGATTGAGACTTGAGACTGAGAGATTGAGACTGAATGACTGAACTCAACGAAGAGTTCGGTTAAGTTCCATTCTATATTCTAGACAGCAATTCGAAATTCGCACGTGTGTACAACTAATCGTCAACAGGATGACAACCAACCAACAATAAGGGCACAGCTACAATGAGCTTAAACTCATCAACAATTAAAATGGAAATCTTTTGGTTGACAATGAAATGAATTGAACAACACATGCAGGCATACATAGTCGCTCAGCTCAGCATGTTGTTCTTCCACATGCTGATGCTGTTAGACAGGTACAGGTACAATAAAATTCCAACATTGCCATTCCTGCAGCCATCCTCACATTTAGACATTTAGAGTTGAAGTTTAGTTTCCTACAACTCCTCCGACTCGTCTCAATTTTCAATTTATTTTCTCTCTTTCTCTCTCATTCAAAGACAACAATACAAATTAGTATCTTAGACTCATTACTTGAGACATTCATGCACTCGAATCAAGCAAGCAAGCCAGGCAAGCATTGTAGACAAATCCAAGTCCTAGTCCACGTCACTTACATGAGTTCGCGTTTGTTTATATTAACAATTAGGGCACATCTCATCTCTCATGATTGTTCTTGTTCGTTCGAGCGGATATGGATATTAAGAGTAATGACTGGCAATATTGTTATCATAGTTTTTGTCCCTCTAGCTGCTCTAGCTTATGTGGAAAGTGGAATACTATGTGGGCCTTTTATATGTATGCACATCTTTTGATATGACATCTAAAACTAAAATTGTTATTGCTTGTCAAAATCCTTGCAAGTGTATCATGGCAAGCATACACACGTCATACGAGTAAAACACTTGGTGAGAGTTTGTGTTTGCTAGGAGACCGGGTTGGATGGCTACACACGACACTCATGAGCATGAATTCGATTTCGGATACTCAAGGGTTGGGGTTGGGGCTGGGGGATGGAATGGTTCTAGAAAATTATTCTTAATGATTGTTGTCAAATATAGTTGATTGTTAGGTTTACCTTCAGACCCTGGCGATGTGCAATGGATCTAGGAGTGACGGATGACACGAAAATTCCTGTCCCGTGTTCGTGACCACCACGCACTGACAACCCGAACGGATGTTCTGGGGTGGGTCGCTTCAACTTGATGGAGCGAATTCGACTGTAGCTCTCCATTTTGAGAGGGGAGGGAAATCCTGCCTGAAATGTTAAAAAGTGTAAATATTACATCGAATGCCGAACTATATTTTAAGTTTAAACAATCATATTCAAGCAATTTAAATCAAATCGAAGAAATTTTTCCTGAAAGTTCATCGCTTGCATGCTTTGCTTGCACGGCTTAATCAACCATTCTCTAGCATTGTGTGAACCGATGGAGATGGAGACATTCATTTTTTTCCAAGAATTTATTTGGCAACCCTTTGAGGACATAATGAGGAAGGAAGTACGGGTGCGACCACTAACACACTTGTACCGATTCGTACAAATTTAAATGTCTTTTGAAGATGACAAGGTGTAATTAAGGGATGATTTGTGTGACACGTCTTGCCTGTTGTTTCTCACCTGTTCATTATTTACACCCTAAGGAGGCTGTCGTTAAATGATAAACATGAAGATGCCTGCCTTCACATGAGCTGGGTGGGCGACATTTGCAAATTTCAAACCAATGTCAAAAAGACATGATGTGTTCCTTGCGAATTTTTTTCTGGCAAGAGGTAACACACAAATTGGCATGAAAAAAAATGATTTATGACTCCTAAAATTAACCAAGTTTCCTTTCCTTGAATCTAGGAACCCGCTATTTCCTTATTTAAAGAATTAAATGAATTCTTAAATTAACCACGATTCTACCCCATGGGCTTGAAAATCCGTTATTTCCGTATTTAAAAAATTATACGATCCCAACCAATTACCAATCATGCATTGGCAATGTACTCGATTTGGAAATTCTACAAAGTAGGTTAACCGTCTTATACTAGTAGTCAATGTACAGTTTCGATACGGTGGATGCTGTTTTTCTGATTTCTAATTTCCTATTTAATATTATTTTGATCTTTGACACTCGATTTGGCAGGCTATTCATGGTTTCATGCTTAATACGGCAGTAAATCTCTGAATGGTCCTATTTTATGGCCGTTTTTGTGAAACCGTCGAATGGTGAGTTGATGTGCTGGAATGGAATGATTTCTGACTCCTGCTGTGCCTTTCGAAATTCAGAAAGATTTCCTTGAATAGCATTGGTTACGAACATACGAACTATTCCGAATTAATTTCATTCGCCCGTGGAGTATAATTCAATTTTCGTTTTACATCTTATTTAATTACGAAATTTTGTACATGAAAGGCCAGCCGACAGTAGAGAAGCTTCACATTTCTCAAAATGAAATCCACAAATTAAGTGCCAAAAAAAGTGTCTCATATTGCCTAACACTTTCGTTGTAAACCAGAGGTAGGATTTCACATAGTTTTGTTAAAATATTTATATGAACAATGTGAAATCTTTTGTTTCGCATTACCAAGAAGGGGGATACCCCAAACTCTTACTCATTTCCTTAAATTTGTTAATTAATTTATTCAAACTTGTTGCACACGATTTAAATAATGCTAATTAATTGTGTGGGTATTAAAACGAAAGTTACGTTTCGCACTTGCAAAAATTCCGATACCGCTGCTTGAAAGAGTTGCTGCGGATTTGAAAATCTGCTCTTCCCAAAATATTTTGCCCAATTTGAGTAAGCTTTCTCCGTCAACAATTTATGCACATCACATAAATTTAACTGCCCACCAGGGTTGAGATATTTAGCGAACAATACCTTGCTTGACTGCGGCTTACAAGGTTGCAAGACCGATGAATGGTGATTAGTCAAAATTAAGTTAAACTTCCGTTTTAAGAGTAGCTAGCGGGTTTCGCACTAAATCATCCACTTTAAATTTCAGAGAATTATAGAAAATTCTATTGAATTTTGAACAGAACGAGCCATTTCACTACAATGCTATGGTGTGGTTACCGGCAGTGACTAATATTTTCCAAGTATTTATTTTTTAAAACAGTTTTTGTAGTTTGTCAGATTTTGTCGGACATCTCTGCAAAGCAAAATGGAAACCGCACATTGTAGCCTGTGACGAACTGCCATTCAAAATAAAATATTCCTAAAACGTAAATGAATCACACATTATTTTTACACCTGACCATTCATTGCTTCAGCTCCAGCTCAGCAGCTCCAACAATTAAAATTGAATGGAATGTGCACCTGGTTAGTATTAAGTAATACTGAATTGCTAGGGGGGATGAAGTGTATGGACTTATGGTTGGATAGGACGATTTAGATTTTGATGAGTAAATAAAACGTAAATGCACTTGCTCCAATGCAATCCAATGGAGTCGAGTGGTCGGAAACAAACAACGTTGAAATTGGGCAGAATTACATAGTAGATGAGGATGACGATGAGTGAGTCGGTATAATGTATAATATTATCAACTTTTTTGTGGACTGGACGGAATTCAGGAACGGAAGTGACCTCGGTGTTCCACCGGAAGTACGGCTGAGTGCCGTGCCGTCCCACCTCGATCCAATTCATTCCCCTCTCGTCCGAATACACAAAATCTAAACTCTCTTCCATGTCATCTCTAAATCTGTTCTTCTGTAGTGTCACCAATGCATTCAAAAAATGTCGAGCATTGACCAGACCAGACCAAATAGCTGAACAGATTTAGGAGAAATGCTTGTGAAGTGATGTGACGAGCTTCACAGACACAGAATCATTTCTAAACCGGAATATCGTCAGCAACAAGCAGCATCAGGAAAGGAATGGGAACGTTTCGACGAGGACAGGCATTGCTGCTGTATTTGTTTTCCATGTCATGTCGTCGGACACTTGTATAACTTTTATTTATATCATCGAGGTTATCAAGCCCTGTATATGTAAACAACAATCAATTGAGGCACACCTTGTGCCTTGGATTTTAGATTTGGTCAGACTATGAACTTTTAGTTGACAACGCGCGGACAAGGTTTACTAGCATTGCTGCTGTGGCATGAGAAGACCAGTCCCAATTAAATGTTAGATTGTGAATGAAAAGGAAATGATCAAAATAATGGCTGGGGTGCGTGATTCCGCCGCAACTTTAATGAGTCGTGACGACAAAGGGCTTCCAGTACTTTTTTGTACACGAATCGCATTCTCTAGCAGTGATTTTTTTGTGCCAAATACCTGCCCATCTCAGGAAAGGAAGAGCCAGTGCAGTGGCTTTTGATTGGGTTTGGATTAACCGAGTTTTGTTTTAGAGATGATTTAAACCGATTCAAATTGAAATGGCTAGTTTTGAACACGAAGTGCTACACAAAAAGTCCGCATTAGCATATGTGAAATCTGCGAATTTATCCGACAGCTTAAGTACGTGCATGGTATTCGATCGTGGTGTGAGGACAAATGAATAAACTTGAGATTTGCTCCACTTAAGACAAAATTCCTAATCCTCATACATACGTTGACAGAAACAAATCTCAAGAGCCGGAGACTTTTACTTTTTTTGTATATCATTTTGTGTTCCTCATGAGTTGATTTGAATGCTATTTTATTATGCAGAGATCTTTAGAACAAACGTCTTATTTTTGAGCTTTTGAATGCCAAACGCAGCAACGCAACGGCAGTAAACACACGTTCACTAATAAATCCTTCACGCCTTAATACAGTGGACTTTGCGTAGGATTATTCAACAATCAACAGTTCCTTAAAGTCCTCTAAATGGAATTAGTAAAAAATTCAGGCAAATCGAAACTCCAAGTTGAAAACCCTTACGTGTGGTTTAACTAATTTCTCTCTAGCGACAAAATTACGATTCCGGGTTGAAGTTCAGAGCTGGTTGTCAATCCTACATAAAAATACAAAACTCAGCTAAATCGTCCGAAAAACTGAATTACAATTTACACTATGATATAACATATCAAAAATTAAACAGTTTGTAAAGTTTGCACACGCCAATTCTGTGTTCTACAAAATCCATCAGATGTAATAAAGGCGGCCATTTTTCGTAATAGACACGTAAAAGGAAACTTGCTCAAGAATGAGGGTCAAAGTATTGTTGACGTTTGTGCGATTTAAGTCAAAGCTCTGCTGTTCTGTACTTATGACTTTTGATGTGCGTAACACATCAGAGTTCAATACTACTTTAATTGTTAAGGAGAGCCTGCTGGAGCCTTGAACCATGACTTGACTTGGGCTAAGGTATAAAACTAAACTTGAAGATTATGAAGTAGGATTTAATTAAAGAGATTTGCTTACAAAAACCCCAAACTCAAACCACAAACATTTTATAACAAAACTTTAAGCAGCACATTCGTTAATTGGACGGCCAATTAAACATTGTACAGCTATTTTCTGAGTTTCCCACTAACTAGTGCTATATATTTGTACATTATAACATTTTATGCTTATATTATATTGTTATTATTATTGCATGTAGAACAACAAGCAATTCGCAAATTCAGCCCCGCCTTGACCCGTAAATGCAGAGAGGCAGAGGGCATGGAAGACAGGGGCAATAGCAAGGGAATTTTTACAACTTGGTCAGATTAAAGATTTTATGAACATCCGGTACTAGGCAAAACGGCAAGCGGCAAGCCACAGAACTTGCAACTGTTGCAACCCATTTTTTCTCTAAGAGTGTGTGATTTTAAGGTGAGAAGAAGAATCCGCAACATTGTGCATTTAATTGCTTCTTCAATAATTGAAGCAAATTTATGTATTATTAACCTGAAGGCCAAGAAAATTTAGAACTATGTCAATTGCATCTAAAGGAAGATTAAGCAATTGGTTATATCTGCGTCCAACAACGTTGGATTTTTTTCACATCATTTGCATAATAGTTTCATAGGTCTCAATTAAATTTAGCATCGCTTGAAGGCACTTATTTGCAATTTTCAACCTGCCAAAATCTTGCTTTTTAGGGAACCCTTACGGTGAAGGAGGACCACACCTTACTGTACAACACTCCAATTGTTCGATTTACGAATGCTGCAGCATTGTTTACTAAGCTGCACAGATTTTGGATTTTGGTCTGAGACTATTTTGCATTGTTGTCTAAATCATTGGACTATACACAAATCAATTGACCATGCAGTTCAAGGGTTTGTTCGCTGCAATTGTAAGGCAGGAAAAAACATGATTAGAGCTAACGTAACTGACTTCGCACCTTGTAATGATAATTCTTGCCATGGATCTGAATCTGACTAATCAAGATTCAGGCAAAAGGCCCACATGGAGATTGTTGTATTTTGACTACATTGTTGTACGTCATAGGATGGAATATGTCCTAGCGAGACATTTTCTTCTGGCAAAGTATTTAACTCCGTGTATTGACACAGACCTTCACTTCACACTCTGTCAACATCTAGCACACAATGCAATGCTAAAATTCCACGAGCACATTAAACAGTTATAGTATTTTTACAGAGTCTCCTCATTCTCAAACTGATCTGATAAAGTTCACAAAAAAATCAAAAGACATTCGAGCAAAACATAAATCAAAAAAATAAGATCAAATCGCCACCATTTCCATTGGGCTCCACACAATATTCGCATTATTCACATTTCACGGGCTAAATTAGAACCCTTCGTTCATTTCATTGCTCAACTGAGAAACTCGTTTAGGAGGTATTTCTTGGCATGTTGAATAAATAAATACAATATTTTTTTGGAGAAGTAAACCAAAATTAGCGTATAATCGATTCAATACAATGGTTCACCAACTCAGCCAGTTTCCTAACAATGGAACTTTAGGAGTCATGTGAGTAGTTGTCCTAAATGAATTCATCTACCTCTTTGCAATCATTGCCTTTTATGCAATTAAGGGCTAATTTAAGGATAGAATACAGAATACGAACTGGTAGCTCAAATCCGTGTATAATAATTTAGCACCGCTTCAGGTTTTCATCTTAACTTATGAGTATCTTCACAAAATAAGCAAAATGTATTTTTTTTGCAGACCACGATTTTTCGAATTGCAAAATGGGATAAGATACCGACAGATGAGTTTTGCAACAAGCACGGAATTGATAAATTTTTCTGAGATTGAGAATACGATGCACAAAATTTGTGCATCGCCACAAATCTACAAAAATATCTACAAAGGTTAATCCGAGGTAAATTTTCAAATTCGAGACATGTTGAATGTCTATTACAACCGTGCTAAATTTTAGAATCACCTTTTCGAATTTCTACAAACTCTGCAATACTTAGCGACAAATTCAAAATCGTCTTTACCTGCAACACTTTAGTTCACAATTAGATATTGGCACTCTTCGAGATTAGTTCCGATCAACGCAATGAAGCACTTTGACATTGATATCGTCATATTTTGTAAACATGCAGAACTTTGAAATAGTTTCACAATCCAAAGGCACAAATTCTTCGTCACACTAAATTTTCACTGACAAAAAAGATGTCATAATTATTTTTCAAAACTAACAATAAGTCTAGTTGTCCTATATCCTATTATGTTTAAATGGGTTCTTTCACCGCACCACCGCACTGCACTCGCACCGGGTAAAAGTCTACGTACAGTTCCTGCAGAGATTAACTTTTCTCCAATTCGATGACAATTTGTGTCTATATCGCTTCTCATGCAAGCGTTATAAAAACCGAATCATTCCAAATTCCAACTTCAAAAACTAATCAAAAAACAAGAATAAAACAGTCGTTCGGTCTCATAAAATTTCTGTGCGAAAGATGTTGTCATGAGTTAAGCTAGGACAGGACTAAGGTAAAAAAGAGTTTGATGATCGGTGTTGTTGGAGAAAAGAGCAACAGCAGCAGCAACAATAATCAGGAGAACTTTGTGAATTCTCTCACCCACAACAGAGTCAGAGTCAGGTTGAGGATAAGCTTAAAAAAATATAAAAAACGATGTAGTAAAAAAAGAGTGTTGAGTGTCTAACTCTAACTCTGGCTCTGGCTCTGAACGTCTAAACGTGCACTCTCCCATGAGATTTCCCCAATTGAAAATCCACTTTGCTTTTGCATCTTTTGCTTAGCGTTGCTCACCTGTCGACTCGACTTCAACTGCAATGTGCACCTGTAGACCTGTACTCGCACTTCAGCTAAAACTGACTCTAAAACTAAAACCCCTTCATCAGTCCATTCCATTTCCCTTCCTTCCTTCCTTCCTTTCAACGAAAACTTCCAAAGGCCCCATGCACGTATTCTATGTTATATTGAACATAATTTTTTTAAATCATCCTCAACATGTGCTTCTGCTGGCTACAGGTCTCACTTCCGGTCGAGTGGAACATTCCCATTTACCATTCCATTGGTTCCACAACACAACAACAATGCACGCTTCTTCTTCATCCCGATCCCATCCATTCAACTCGGAGAACAACACAAGAGTCAAATTTCAAAGGGCAAACATCAAATTATTATATGATTATTTCGCATCCGCCGCAAAGCCAGACAGAATTCTATTCAAGTGTAGACAACGTCGTCAGGCGATTTGAGGGTGGGAAAGAATAGCCAGACGGCGATACGGCTCAGCCTCGGCCCTTAACTTAAAAACAAAAGTTCTAAAGTAGAGAAAAATCCGGGTATTAATGTGAATTATGTTGTTGTTTGTTTAGAAATTTCACGTTCAAAAGAGAGTGTTTTTTTGGACTATCGTAGAAACAATTCTTGAATTTTGAACCTGGTCTAGCCAAACGACATTATTTAACTATTCTGTTTGTCATGAATTGAGTTTTATGGGCGAAATTAGGCTAATCTCGAATCTCGCTCAATAAGAAAACATGTAATTCTGTGAGAAAATAAGGGATAAAATTCTCAGCGCTACTCGTTTTCACGGAGATTGAAAGTAATTTTGTCTGATTCCGTCCGATTCGCCTGTGTTAGCCCTTCGCACACCTGTCTGCCAATTCGCGAACATGAACGAACATGAACAGGCAAATTATTTCGCATCCGGGGTGATTTAGTCAATGAGCATAAAGCATAATAGGCAGAAAGAGCAGCAAATTAAGCACGTACTCAAAATTACGGATTTCTTGTTGAATTTAAACAAACAGAAATGATTTTTTCAGAAGAAGGTGCGGAAAGTAAGTCCACCACGTCTAATTTTCTTGTTATCTAATTAAGTTATAAAGCGATTGTATTTTTTATTGTCTCAGAAGATATAAAAATCGGACTGTTGAAGTTAACAAGATTCGCCAGCAGAGCAGACCAGCACATTTCGCCATTAAATCTTCATCATTCACTTGCACAGAATCAAATTCGAATTACTGAAACCGAATTCTACCTTAATTTCAGCAGTATGAAATATACTTTGGAAGGATTTTTTACGAATCAAATGATGAAATTGGGGTCAACATCGAATGTAAGAGACTTGCGGTCCATTGTTGGCAGGCATGATGAGACAAAGAGATCGCAGTCGTCGAAGTGTTGTGTAAAAACTTGTTTCAATAAGCAACACAATTACGATTTGGGATTAATTTGACTATTTTGGCATATTTGGCACCAAATGGTTTTGCAACAAAGCTAATCCCGTTGCTTGACCAGGAACAATAAATATTTTAAATATAAACGAATAATCTGCACACAATCAATGAAAAGTTGGCGATGCGATGTGGTAATTGTAGACAATCAAAGTTTTGGGTTTGATTTTCAAACCCAAAACTTTGTTGAGCACATGCCGTTGGAGGAAACTTCTTTGGTTTGTACTTGGATTCGTCCCAATTAAATATTCAAGCGAAATTAATTGAATTCTTGAAACATAATTTCCTCAGCTGCCCACTTAATCTTAAGCATTAATTACATCTGTTAAATAATTTCTGTCCGGGAGACAAATCCGCATATTTGGCTCTGGCTTACTTCTTCTTTAGCATTCGCGTTTGTAGTGATTTGTGATCTTAGAAAATAATTCCGGACAAAATTGCATTTTATGAAATACAAATTAATAGACGAGAAAATTAAATATTAGTAGAAAACTCGGTTTAAATTCTGGCTGACTGACACAGTATTTTATTTTTTCTCTGCTGTGTGTGGCTAAATATTTGCAAATTGCTGCGATATGCAATTATGAATTTGTGATGTGAGTTGTCAACTTGGTCGTCGCTTTCGCTTCAAATGTGCCAATTGCAATATTTCACGCTTAACTCCCATCTACGCCAATGAAGGAAACTACAAGTAGGAAACCGGGAAAATTGTTCCAAAATTTATTTCGGCAGGAATATTCCCACGATGCAAAAGTTTCATCACTGATCACTGCGATCGGCGATCACTGCTCAACTTTCTTTTTGTGTTTTGGAATTCCAATGTTCCAAAATCCAACCACTTAAGATTCCAGTAAATTTCAAACTTTTGAAATCACAAAAATGTGGGCAAGACGGTTTGTGGTCAGGACCAGCCAGTGCTTAAACTCGGGAGGAGGAATCTTCGGAAGCAAATGTCACATTCGGCCCAACTCTGGAATCGTGAGCAAAGTAGCTCCAGAAAGTTTTGCACCTTACCGGGAGGGTGAAAATAGTTATGCAATTAATTATCTAGAAACTCTTCCTGAGTACAGAAATTCAATTTTTGACTCAGCACCACTACAGACTCCAGGGAAATGGGACACTTTCAAGTAAGGGGAAAGCTAATTTTTTTAAATTATTTATGGCGTACATGAATTTCTTTACAAAATTTATTGAAACTTTTTTTTTCCAGGCCAGTCGTGCAAAATGTGAAAATTGAATCTTCAAATCCAGACAATCCTTTGACGTCGACTTCTCCCGTCGACTTCATCTCTGCTGTCATTAAAGAGAAATCTACATTTTCAGACGAAGAACTAATGGCGGTTTTGTACGCCCTTCGGCTCTTCCAACTTCGCCCTTTTCCGAAATTTGACACTGCGTACAAAACTCTTTGGGAGGCTTTGGACCAAGAATGTGTGGCCAGGAGTACTGGTTGGAGCATTGATAAATTGCTAATTTTTGATGACCTTTTGTTCCGCCTCAATTCGATAAGTCTCTCAAATTTTCATTGGCAGCTCGTAAAGAAACTGTTTCGAAAATGTAACAGACTCACAAAAGAACAGTTCATTAGATTCATGTTCTGTTTGAATGTGGGTCGGAAAGTGCCCACCGTATTTACCACTTACGAGCTGGAGCACAAACTCATCGAGATTTCACCTAGTCTTTCTCCTGAAGAAATATCCCTTGTTGCGTTGGGATTCTTCAAGACAGAGACCAAGATTCGAGATGACAATCTTGTGAAACAGTTGCTAGAGAATGTAATGCCAGCAGCCAGTACACTGAATCGATACTTTGTTTCAGCGGTTGCAAAGTTGGCTCGATTTTGTGGACGATCCGGGAATGGAAGCACCTTGTATGAGTTTCAAGACCGATTTTATCCAGAATTATACCGACTTGACCTGACAGAATGTGTTCACTTGGGGTTGGTTGGAACAAACGCTAGTGTGAAGCACGAAAAACTTTTAGCAGCAGTTCGGGATAAAGCCGAGTCGAACTTGGATAGTGCCCGGCTCAAGGAGATTGAAAGAATTCTTCTAGCCCTGACGATGTTCAACGTTGACTGCGAGTCACTTTGTCGAAAAGTAGTCGAACAACTCAGAACACCTTCCCCATCCAGGAAAGCAGAGTACGAAGCGTATGGACGCTGCATTCCTTCTATTGTCTATTATGCAACAATCCAGAACGTAATAGCACCAGATTTAATTAACAAAGTTCTCGACCCGGAGTTCCTTAGAACTTATTATGGTAAGTGGAGGATTGATTTTGAAGTCCCAGAATCTCATAATTTGCTTTCAGCTTTCAAATCTAAATTCTTTTTTTTCAGGTAAGAACAGCTACAAATATCAAAGAGAAATGCTCTGTTTGGATTTGACGACTGCAATTGAATGCCCAGACTACAACGGCCATAGACTTACCCAAAGAGAACGAAACTCAGTTACGAAGGTAAGGTGGCAATTTTCTGCAGTGCTTTTCAAAATAAAAAAAATTAGATTTCAATATATGAACATAAATACGTAGTTTACGTGTTCTTAATTTAATGATATTTTTTGTGTGGCAGTTCAATATGATGTTCATCAATCCAGCTGGTCATGAAAAAGTAACTGAATACCAGTCGATTTTGCGATCCGTTGCGAGCCACACAACAGAGATTTTAGGTGGTGAAAAATTTACGTACCTCATGAGTGCCCTTCCGCAATTTCATACAGCAGGTAACTTGATAGATTAACCAGTACTTAACTATGCGACTGAAGTGCTTAAATAATTTATCTCAAACTTTTTTTTAGAAATATTGTACTGCATGGATGAGAACAATCACCCTGTTCCAGTGCCAGAAACTCTGCGCCAAAAAGTTGAATTTGAAGTAAAATGGATTCCAAAGGACGATCCAGCATTCAAGAACGTCACATTTCATTTAATACTTGTATGTCAGCGTAATGCTTGTATTTTTGGCGAGAACACACCCAAGGGACAAACAGTACTTCAACTTCGGCAGCTGGAGAAAATGGGCTACAAGGCTCACACTGTAAGTCAGAATCAGTCATAGTTACTGCAAAAAAAACTTTAAGTTGAAGTTATGGCATCTTGTCCACGTTCAAAATTGTTTCAATAGCTCGTTGTCAGACTTAAATCAGCAATCAATTCAATTCACAGATTAATTAATGACTGTAATAATTACGTTTATGCACAGGTCTTTGGTGTGGAATGGGATGGGTTGACCGAATCCAAGAGGAGAGAACTTGTCCAAGATTTAATCTACGGTTCAGATTCGAACAGTACTGAGAGGAACATTGCTACAAATTCATAATTTTTTGTAGAAAGGATTGACAAGTTGCTGCTTGTCATTGCTTTGTTTTTCTCATACATTATTACCCTTGTTATCTCCACAGTTAGAACGTTTTTGGATGAGTATATTTCTTTTATATTACATATTCTTGGAATTTGACGATTTGACTATTAAATTGTGTGCTGGACATTATTATATTATGTGTACCAATTTTAACAGAAATGCTAGTACTAGAAATGGAAATATTTAGCCGAATCAATTTTTAGAATTCCAGAATTCGATAACTAGGGCTTGGGGCTGTCATTTCAGAAACTTAATTTGCAATCCTGTCACTCGAACATTTTCTGCTTGGCTAATTGAAATTGATTGTTACATTTATTGCATTCATAATATCACTGCAAATACACCCCTTCTTTGCAAAGTGCAGATTCGCAAAATAAAAATCCAGGCAGTTAATTCTATTAGTTTTTACAGCAATTAACTCCGGTGGGTTCAATAGATTCCAGGGCATTGTGAAGCTTTGCTTTGATCTTCTGGAAAACCTCGATGTTTGCTTATTACAGGCTCCTATGAACTTCGCGCTCCCAGCACCACCCAGACACATGCAGAAAAAGTTGAAATACAAAATTTGCAGATCTCTGCAGAATTTTGTAAATCAAATCAAATTAGTTAGAATTTAAAAATGTAGTTTTAGTCAGGCAGACAGTAGCTACTGCTAAGGTGAATAAACTCGTTAGCTTTAATTCTGGTGCTAACTGTGCTAATCTAAGAATAGTAATTAGTCCAAATTGGAATATTATCACTGCACTGCTGCTGCTGCACAACAAAATCAGCGATCAGCAGTGACCTTTTTAAAAATGAATAACTGCTGCCGAATTGGGACACTGTTAAGGGTTGTTCAAGGGTCCCTAGGATCCGTTTCCAGCAAAACTAGTCATGGCCCAAGACTTTGGACTACTAGCTTCACGAAGAGGGCTTTCAGCGGCAAGTCTTCCACTTCCTCCAAATGGAAACAGAAGTGGAATTGGGATTCTTGGCTCTCTTTCGAACAATCAGTTGCTGTTCTCACTGGTGCTTCTGTAACAATCGCATACTTTGGATGGAAATTTGTCGGACTACCTGGACAAGGGGAAGTCCATGCGCTCAAATCTAGAAGAGTTGGTTTTCATTTTAATTTTACAAATTTGCTAGTTTATTACATTATTTGCATTGTTGAAGAAAATTAAATTTATTTGTTGGTCTCTAGAAAGACGATGAAGTCAAGTCTATTAAATTGACT
>JAQGCM010000616.1:0-22883 GCA_034699705.1 Hymenaphorura dentifera | reverse complement strand
ATTTTAACTCAACTTCACTCAATCGTGCTCCACGTTCTTTCACGTTTTAACCTTTTCAAGTTTCACCCTGTGCTTTCTCCGGCCCTTTCGCCTGTTGCTCATTTATTATCCTCGTCCGATTTTTATGAATAGGGTGAGCTATTATTTTTAACATTAGAAAACCGATACAATTGTCCATGTTGCAGATCTAGTCAACCTCATTTTGCTTGTACAAGGAGCTTGGCAAAATATTTTGTCTAGACTTGAGCATGGTTTACTTCGAAGAAGGAGCAATGTGTTCAATTCCCAAAGTAAACAAACATCTTTCCCAGAGAAGTTTATATTTGTGTGTGTTTGAATCAATCGGGAATTGAACTCGAGCATTTTTTGAAGTTCCTCTTTTGTAGGGGAATGGCAACTGGCAAGCATCTAGAGTCGAGTTGGGTGAGACTTCTTAAAATTGGAACTTTAGGACCGTTCCCTTCTCCGGATTCGGGTATCAGATGCGTAAAAACATGTCAGAGTTGGAATTGGTTCGAGAGTCCTTGTGCGCTGGTCGATAATGTCTTGCTCCCAGATTCGACCCGTCGTCATGGCAATACGTAGGTTTTTTTGGTGGTGCTTCGCAACTACAGCTCCTATCCTTCTTGTATGCTCTTCCAGTAGTCCAAACAAATGGCTAGCACTTAAAAAAGGCACTCGACCCGTTTTTTCTACACACTTCCAATGAGTCTTATGTATTGGCTGAGTTTCGATTTTGCTATTTCTAGAGTCACACTCCATCGGAGCACGGAGTCTTTGATGTCATTAATTATTTTTAACGCGTGTTGATGAGCCATTAGCTGCATAATTCTGCAGTTTATTCCTTGCACAAATTGAATTCCAAGAACTCTAATTTAGAATTGATTCTTATATCAGATTTCGCCGAATGATTCAGCAATTACGCTAAATATAGGTTGAAAGAAGTACTTGGAACTTCCTTCATAAACATAGATCTCGACATTTCCGCTACTATTGGGTGTAGGTGACAAAATTGTTTGTTTATTAACAATGCTAGGCAAAAGGCAACATGCTGAGCAATCCCAGTACCAGATGAATGAAATTCAGGGAGAAGAATGATTTTTCAAGACACCCAGAAGCAAGTCGCTCGTAAAAATTCAGTCATTAAATCCAAATTTTGATACAATGTTGTATCAAAATGGTCTTAAGTATTGCTCCTGGCTTCATGAAGCCTTTTTTGGGATTGTAAAAGCCTTGGGTTTAAAATGCACACGGTATAACCTCTCCAGTATAATCTTATTAATCTATAATTCTAAATATAATGTTGACCACAGCCTTTGAAAAACACCGCTACATTAACTTATAAAAATCTTCAGAAATCCCATTACGTAAATTTATAGCTCCAGCTGCAAATCTTAAATCATGTCACACACTTATGCATCGACTGCAAAATTTTAGCCTTTGTGAAATGCAAATTGCACCCATTATGTGTACAAAGCAGTAGAGTAGTGATAGCCTTTCAACCCTTCATGTGGATGACTGCGTAAATTGTTGTCGAAAGTCCCGACTAGAAGGCTTTTCATGATGATGTACTTTTGATGCAATTGGTGTCCTCAGAGACGGCAAATGTGTCTTCTCAACACACGACAGGATCAATCAATTTGCACTTTAGATTTGTTTATTTCGACGAGACAAATTGAGAAGAGAGTGTCAAAATTGGCTGCATCCGTGTCATAACCGATGTGCAGTTCAGTGGAGTAACATATTTTCAATATTTACATCTTCTTTGTCTAGCCAAATGTAAAGAAAAAAAGCCGCATATTCATGCAAAACGAATCAATTTTAGCCTCCTAGTTTCTGTAAATTTTTAAATCGCATAAAATTCAATATTGAGTTGAATTTAGAAAGTCGGAATCTGACGAAGCTAACTGTATTAGTAAGTGCTAAATTTTATTTTTCATTCTAAATATCTAAATTGCTTAAAAAACTTTGCTAACAATGCAATCAGAAGCAATGAGCACTTCTGACGGTTCGAGGCGAAAGTGGCAGTCAAATGGAGGGATAAACTTCATACACACTAATGTCGAAAGGAGTGCATGATTCACTAAATAATAATCTTAACGAGCTAAAATTTTCAAGGATTGTTTGTTTAATCAAGCCGTCTTGGATGACTCTTGCGAACTCCGCAACATCATAAAGCCCCTTCCCTTGGAGCCGAGTTGTAATGTTGCCTGTAGGCAGGTTTAGCAAGCAAACTGTATGTTGAATGTGTATTCTTCTGTCGAAATTGTTACAATCATTAATTCGCTGGTGTACAGTCATCACCACTTTCCCTCATAAAATTTGGCAGGTTTCTAATCACTGGCTATTGTTCTAGATTTCTTTTGACGGAATTGTTTTTTGAAAAATTGTATTTAACAGTTGATTCAGCGAATTCGGCCTGAAAAGAACAAAACGATCTCTGGTTTCCATCCATCCCTGAACGAAATACTTCAAAATGTCGGGCTGCTGTGGTCCATGTTGCTCAAAAACCTTCGTGGTTCTCTACAACATCATATTCTGGGTAAAAGTTTAACCTTACTTTGTTACTTTGACATTTTAATCGGCTGTGGGTTCGAAAAATAGAGAACGAAAACATGAATTCTGGAAAATACTTCCACACTTTCTCTTCTAGCTAATTCTAAGATCTCCGCCACTCGAAGGACTTTCCCAAGTCAAATCACATCAACTTGCTAAAAACTGAACTCTAAACTAATTTATTGTTGTTTAATCTCCCTTTAGATATCTGGATGTGCACTAGTTGGAGGAGGTGTGTATGTTCTGTACGACATGGGTTACACGCATCTATACACACTCTTCAATCTGAACCCAGAAAAATACCCTGTTGACTACTTTTTTTATGGAGCTTACGCAATCATTGGTTTGGGTGGACTTGTGCTCTTTGTTGGATTCTTTGGATGTTGCGGAGTCCTCCAAGAGAGCAAATGCATGCTTGGGATGGTATACTAAATCATCTCAATTTCTCTTCTCAGATTTCTTTTCATGGAAAATCAATTTGGCGTTATGGAGAAAACGGGATCTTAAGTCTGACTTTTTCTCTCTTTTGCTTTCCCCCCTTACAGTACATCTTCTTCTTAATCCTCATTTGCTTCGTGGAAGCCGTCATAGCGCTCGGAGTTGTTTATTGTCATTTCTCTACGCCCTCCGATGTCAGAACAAAACTCAAAGAGACACTCACTAACAAGTACAACGTCCTCCCGGAATATGAAAACATCACTGTGGCTATCGACTATGCTCAAGCCAATGTGAGTTTTTGCTAAATCTTTTGATTCAAAACTAATATTTGTAACAAATACATGGCTTCATTTCAGTTCAAATGTTGTGGAATTACTGGGGCAAGAGATCATGAAGATATCCGGGCTGACCGATCTAGAAATTCACCACCCCCTCCTAACTATCCATTGACTTGTTGTATTCTCTCGGACGAAGTAATTGTTAATTTCTTTTACTACGGATACTTGTGCGCAATTATTTTCCACTTGATTTTAAAATCTTTGCCTTTTAGTTTCAGGCTGAGGATATTTGGCTAAAACCGAACCCAATAAACAGAGATGGTTGTCAAGATCAAGCCGCTACTTCATCTCGCAATACTGAGGTGACTACTAAATGTTTCAGTCTATTTTTAGAAGGTTTTTGGCAGCATTACGTAATCATTAATCAATAATTTCATCACAAGAAAATCGTCTATCAATAAATTGATTTCTTTCACAGGGTTGCTGGAAAAAACTTGAAACATGGCTTTTCCTTCACGTTGTAATTATAGCTGGGACTAGTGGAGGACTGGCTATATTGCAGGTAAAATGCTATCACGCTTATAATAGCAAAATTTGGCATTCTGATCCGTTTAAGTTTAGCAATTTTTTTTTGAAATTTGCAGATATTTGGAGTTCTCTTTTCACTCTGTCTGATACGCAACATAGGTGAAGAGGTTTAACTGACGAAAGAATTAAAGCTCCAGAAATCCAAACCACCATCTTTTGATCCAAAATATGAATTCCGTTTTTTATACCCAAGATGAAGGAATTGTGATTTATGAGATGACCACTATTGTTCTCCATGTTCCTTATTTAAAAATTCTTTGAAAACCTTACAAATTGGTACAAAACAGCGTTAGAAAGTCCCAGGTTTGCTGTGAAATTATTGTGAAAACAAAGAATCTCAATTAGACATTAAATTTTAGCTAACTAGCTCTATGATTCAAAAACCTGTTATTGAGATTCATGAGTAGCACAAAGGTATAGTCAAATAGTAAGTTGGATTTGCAATTAGGATAGAATCTTAAAATAATTTCTCTACTCTGTTATTATGGATTATGCGAAATGGGAACTAGCACACGTTTTGATGACAAGGCTTGAAGTTTAGTGTCGGTGCTGTTGCTGTTGTGAGGTCTCACTGTGAGCTTTTGCTTCAATTAAAATAGAAGGATTATAAGGTTAAGCGATTCATAATTCTCGACGGATGTTTTTGCCAAGTCTTCCTCACGTCTATGGCCATTTAATTGGCCATTTAATTCGAAGTACGTGCTGGAGTCGTTTGTTTTGAATAGGTACTAAATGGGAAGAAGCCATGCTTTTTTGAGTCCGTTAACAATTAACAATCAATAATGGTGACCAACTTTATTCTGCCTAGGACGCAGATTTAGGGTTAAGGAATGGTCTAGGTTAGGAAACAACATCAGGTCAACAATGTCCGGTGAGTGGTGTCAGCTGTACATACAAAAAGAAAGGATTGAGGATCAAAAGCAGTGAAAAAGGATTCAACCATTATGATTATTATGGCTAATCGGAGTGTTGTGCTGCAAGCGACAGCAGCATCGATGCACAAATTAAAGCAAGAATTTCACTCTTCATTGTTAAGGAAGAGCTGGAAAAAGCTACTGGTTGTGTACAATAAGTATGTAGATCTTTTTAAGGTGCTTCGAAGCGATTGTTTTGTAATTAACTACAAAGATGAAGTAATTAAACTGTAGACAATTTGAGTAGATGCAAACATTGCAAGTTCTTTGGGTTAATAGACTAGATGTTGTAATTAATCATAAGGGTATTTGCAACCTGCCAAACATTGCCAAAAGATACAACAATTTGACACAACTGAATGAAGTTTCGAAAAGTGTCGAGTGTGTTTCTGTGCGTTTTTGCAATTTTTCTGCAAATTTGTCTAAAAAGAAAATCAAACCGAGGACCGATCTTTGAAAATTTTAAGAACTCAAGAAATTACTTAGAATATTAGTAATAAGCGTCATTCTGTTGATTAAATAGTTTCAATTTGCCTGATTAATTCATTCTAGGTTTGTATGAACTATAGGCGTGGAACGTAAGACTAGAAGTCATGTTCACTTTGCTAAATCCTAAATCATTCTGTAAATGTTTAAGACTACGTTTTTATGATATTGGTAACGCTAGATTAATAAATGTTCAACTTAAGAATGGTTCAAAGAACTCATCTGATCAGATTTATTTTCTACAACACTCATCTCAGATACTTCGTGCGTACGTGAGAGTCATACTAACATTTACACCCAATAATAATTAATTTGAAACCAGTTTATCCTGTCATCATCTCTTTTGTTTATGCATAAATCTGAGAGTGTTAATGACTGATAAGAAGAAAACCAGTTGAATCCCAGTAGCGCTACGTTTCTCGGATCAAACGTAATTTTTTCGAGCCTGATCTAGTCTGGTCTGGTCCTGGTCATCCCGATAGTCAAATAAATAAACACCTTCAACACGACTTCACGTCGCAATAATAGCGAAATAAAATCAATTTGTCGAACTTTAAATTCTTTGGAACAATGCTGTTATTACTCGCTCTCGCCGTCATATTTTTATCCTTTCCTGAAACAGTTGTTTCCACACCTGCACTGAGCATTCAACCAAAAATTTCTTTACGAGAAGTGGACAAGACAACTCGAAAAGAGTTAGAGGTTTTAAGTGATTCGGACATTGACATGGACATCGTGTTAGAAGAAATAAAACTCCAAGGAAAGAAGATTGAGCTGGAATGTAGGGCACCTTATCCAGTTGAATGGATTTACAAAGGAGACGGGGTAAGACAATCATTTTGTAGGATATTAGAGTCTTGTCGAGTCCAAAAAACAATGTTGCGAATCTCTGCAATTTCCAGATTTCCAATCTCCAAGTGTCGACTGGAGTCAACACTGTGCACGGAATTCTAAGTGAGTCGAGGGAATTCACTTCAACGGGAACGATAGGGTTTTCTAGAAATCCGCTCGAGATTGACACTGGCAATTATTCCTGCTACAGCTTAGAGAATGCCAACACCGTCTTCACCTCATACTATTTATACATCGCTGGTAAACATTTCTTTGAATTAATCAAATTCGTTTCAAATTTTTCCTACAAGTCAATTAAATTTGTTAAGGTGACAATCTCTTCATTCAAACGAAAGAGCAGACCGTACTTTACACAGAAGGGGAGAAAGTGCTCCGAATTCCTTGCTCAGTCTCTCATCCGGATGTGAAGCTTTCTCTTCAAAAATTAATGAATGTAACGTTTTTGGTTCATGAATTGACTAGTACAATATTTATGCAATGTGCAGTCTAAGAAGTTTCAGCAACATTTTGTATTATATCATTTAGGGCATTGCAGAATTTCCGCTAAACGAATCTGTGTCATACGATCCGAAATCCGGCTTTCTTCTTTACACACCGGACATTCCTGACGTCGAAGGAACTTACCTCTGCAATGCTGCATTCGACGGCAATAATTCTTCTGAAAGGATTAACGTCGTGAAACACAACGCAATTTTAAGTAAAAATGCCAACAAATGGTTTTATTGCCTGGATTTGCAGGCAGAAGAATGAGTTTTATTCTACTTTCTATCCCTAGCCTGTACTGAGGGGCCTTGTGTAGAATGTTCAAGCTCGGAATGCGGTGAAAATACTTCTTGCAAAGTTTTCAATGGAAAGGCTAAATGCTCCTGTTTGCCAGGATATACCGGTAATCCTTCCTACGCCTGTTTCGGTAAGATTTGATAATCGTTAGTGGGAGTCATTTTTTCTGTTAACATTGTTGCTAAATAACATTAAGACAGCAAAATTATTTTCGAGTTTGCGAGAGGTCAAGGGGCACCTCTGTACTTGAGCTCTAACCTAAGTCGTTTGTAAGGCAAGGCACCCTCCTTGCAACTCCTTTCACTAATTTTCCAAAATCGATTTTCGCAAGGCTTGTATAGTTTTACCCGAACCGCAACCGTTGCACTTATGTAACTTCAAATTGAAGCGTTAAACGCATCGCCTTGTTCCAGTCCTACTAAGGTCCTACCATATCCAAATTCAAAAGTCTGGGTTTGACCGCTCTGACTTCGGACGCTTGACCCAACCGAATTTTTCTAAAAGCCATACTCAATTTTTGTACTCTAGGATGGAAAGTCGGCCCCATACAATATTTAGGACAAGAAGACTGGAAATGTATTAAGCCATATATGTTTATATTTTTATCACTTTGCAGATGCAAATTACAATGATGAATGCAGACGTATTTGCGGGCCGAATACAATCTGCGACTATCATACGAACTTCAAGGAAATTCGTTGTCAATGTTCGACTGGATTTTACGGAGATCCTTATTACGGATGCATTAAAGCATATTTGTCCAGACATCTGTGAGACGTAGGTGTGCGTGCAAGCTCTAATTGCTTACTTTTTAGCTTGCGCCGCAATTTGCTTCAGAGAAAAATTCTCGCAAGTTTGATAAATCTTATGATTATTCTCCTGATTTTGACATGACTAGTACTGTTTATTAAAACTCTGGTAAAACCCAAGGTTTGTACATCCATAATTCGTGTCACAGCAGTAATTATATCACGGCACGGTGAGCCTAGACTCGTCATAAAATAAAGACAACTTAATCGAACATCTTAAATTATAATGAAAATCACTCCTCAACTCCACACTCTTCACCAATTGAACATTTGACGTGATCAATATAATTTGCAGCAAGTTATCGCTGCACATACCTCAGGATAAAGTCATCAAATGAAAGCAAAAACTCGTTTTTCAATGCTAAAAAACCTGACAAACTTGCGAATATTGCAATTACGTTATACGAGGTGCTTGGAAGCTAAGCTGCTCAGCTCCTTGAGACGATCAAGTTTGTTCAGTAGAATAGCACTCTGATTACAACAAAACTGCATTAATCAATCAACAAGGTCAACAAGCGATTTTGATTTCAACAAAAATTTGCTCCAAAATGGAACTACTGAATTGGATTGTGTTATTTTCAAATTTGCTTTCCTTCGTACCAGTAAAATGTGAGTTAACGCTACCAATTGCAGTCATTTTTCGAGTAAATGCGTCAGGAAAAGCCGTCAGTGTTGCAAACAAGATTCCAAATAGTGAAACAGTAGTCAGGTTAAACGAGCGGCTACGGCTGCGATGCACAGCCCCTTACCCGATTCAATGGATTTACGCTGGAAATGGGGTGAACTAATTTTCAATTCTTATTTGAAACCGAAGAAGAATAGGAATAGTAATTCATGAAAATTCTAGGCACCAGACTTTGTCAAAACCACATCAACAGATAAGCAGACAAATCTGTACCAAACATTTTTGAAGATTGAAAGTACACAGGAAAAACATACGGGCAGATACAAATGCCGCAGCATAGAATCTCGCAACATTTCGACTTACCAGTACTTGTTTGTTCCAGGTAAGCGCAAATAAGTAATCAATGCTTTTAATAATACAAATGTTAATTAAATTGGCGAGTTTTTTAATTTTCTTTCATTATTTGGCTAATTAAGGACCAGAACTATTTACAGCGACCCAAGGGAAGGATATCTTAATTTCTCTGAATGACCAGCTAATTACCATTCCCTGTACAGTGAGTCAGAAGGATGCCAGAGTTTTTCTGCAAAAGTCTATCGAGGTTTTGCTCCTTCGGTTTTTGTAATTAAATTGCAAGTGGAGAAGCTGACATGTTTATGATTTTTTTCATTGCAAATTACAGGATGTATTGCAAGGGCCTATCCCTACGGCTGAACCCTATAATCCGAAAATTGGATTTCGTTTGAGAATTTCAGAACTTCATGACCAAGATCCGACTGGGATTTATGTGTGTTCTGCATCATACATGAACATCTTTCGACTCATTGAATACAATTTGATAAGCCGAGATTCGGTGGATAGAATCAGTGAGTCGTATGGTTTATATATATTCTGCAGCTTAGCAAAATAGAATCAAGGTTTTCAATAAATATTTTTTACGACGAGAGCAGATTTCAAGTCGTGCACTCCTTCACCGTGTGGTAAGAATGCAAGATGTCGATTGCTTGGAACAGTTGTGACTTGTACTTGCTTTGAGTCATTCTCTGGTGACCCTTACCATGCCTGCGAAAAACATTGCATCCAAAATTCCGGATGTCCGGACTACCTTTTCTGCAATTCAACGTCAAGGACTTGCGAGAATCCCTGTGGGAAATACGATTGTGACTACAACGTTTCCGAATGCAAAGTCAATAGCCATTTTCCTGCTTGCGCTCCCAGCACCAGAGGTATGTGGTAATTCCGCAACTATATTTCATAATAAATGACAAGTTTATTAACTCTGTAACTTGATTCAGTGAAGCAAGAAACCTGCGGAAAGAAATCAAGTTGTCCTTCTGGCACTCAATGCAAATCTCAAAACGGTCAACCAAAGTGTGTCTGTGCGAAAAACTTTCTCGGAAATAATCCTGAAAATGGTTGTTATGCACCTTGCCAGAATAGCGCAGATTGTTCATCCACAAAGGCGTGTGACTATCCAGTTTGTGTCGACCCTTGTAAAAAATTTAATCCTTGTGGTGTAAATGCTAATTGCATTGTTCAAAGACACTCTAGGATGTGCAAGTGCAACGAGGGATATACTGGCCAACCTGCCGATATATGCCACCTAATCACTACAACCGCAGCCCCACAATCGGTTTTTTCGAATTCTAATGAAACATCATCAGGCAACCAAAACGCTGATTTATGCAATAGTTGTGGACCCAGGAGTTCTTGTAATTTGGTCAACGGAAAAGTCGTGTGCGCTTGCAAACCTGGATATTTGGGCCAGGCACCAAATTGTAGACCAAGTTGTGCTTTGAATAAAAATTGCCCGTCGAAATTGTCGTGCATTTTAGGGAGATGTGTTGACCCTTGTGGTGAAACCCGACTATGTGGAATCAACGCAGAGTGTTCGGTTGAAAATCATTATCATTCATGTACTTGTGCAGTTGGCTTCGAAGGAAATCCTTACGAGGGTTGCACGACTGAAATTGACACTTCCTTAGGACCTGGATTTTCACCGAGGTGTCCTGAGAATATTTGCCCCCTAAAAAATCCAAGATCGACTGGAAATAGAGTCAAAATTCCAACCTAACCACATAGACCATACCTATTTGGCTAAATTAAATTCCAAAGAGACTAGCACGTCAGTTGCAAATAATTGAACTGGCAATCATTGCATTAAGTGATCTAGCAGAGCTGCGATCGCTAATAAATAGTTTGGATGGACTTCTGTGGAACTAGCAAGTCTCTATTTCTAATGAATGCACAAAATCTTGCATGTAATTTAGTATGTAACACAAATGGTAGAATTTTAAGAAATGTTAATCGTTCTGTGTGCAAATAAATGCATTTTCTACAAAGACTTGGTGTAAGAAATGTTCGGAATATTTAATTAAACTAGGGGGAGAATCATGTTGGGGGAGAATTGTCGTGTTACGAATTAAAATACTGTTTGAGATGAGAACATATTTCTAATTGCCGAACACAAAAACAATGTGTGCTTTTGGTCAAAAATTTTTTCACAACTTCCTCCGGGTGCTTGTATCACACACTAAACAACCGATCATTTAATAAAGAAAGCGGCAATAAATAACATTTATAGATACAGCTTTAATTAATTTTACGGACACTTTCAACATATTAGTCGATGTTTTATTTTTATTCAATGTTTCAATAAATCCAAATTGTTCCAAATTTTATAGTAGCAACATGGCTTTATATAATTTATTGCAATTATTGCTTCCGAATTTCATGAGATTGTAAAATATTTTATTCCAGCATACAACATCAAATATTTTGAAACCTGACATCTCTTCCCCATCGAAGTCCTTCAAATGTCTGGAACTTTCTAGTAATGAGATATCAGCAGTGGGAACACAGCACAGCACCTCTGACCATATGATTCAAAAACAAGCCGAGCATGCCTTTAAAGTTATCCAAACAATGCCAAGACTTGTTAAATTTGTTGTGCTTTTAAATTCTTTTGATGAAGTCAAATTACGTTGTGGGTCAAAACATCTGTGTAAAACATCTAGAACATATTCCTTCTCGAAATTATTTTCATTTCATCCGCTGTGGGTAAAAAAAACTTTGAACAAACTTAAACTATCTATTGTAATATCGAATTTAATCTGAATTTAGAGTTGGATACATTGCTGAACAAGAAGAGCCTTGATGAATTTGAAAATAGGTTGTTTTACATCTGGAAAGCACCGTATTATATTCTTTTACTCAAAATGCTTTCCAAATTTTTAAAGCATCAAAACTAACGCGTCAAATATTTCTAGTTATTTTCTGCAATGGCTATTATCGATACTTTAACTGTATCGTGAAGATCTGATCTCTTATGTATTTTGCAATCAACAGCAAAAAAAATTATATTGTGAAAGCAAAGAGTAGGAATTTATATCTGGAAGAGTTTCCCATTCGCTTTGTGTGCAATGCAACCCGGAAGCTCACAAATTGCCAACTTTGCTGTGTAAAAAACAATCATCCCACTTGATGCATAGGCGCAACGGAGTGCCAAAATTTTACTACTACAACAGAAAGTGCCCTAGATTGGAAAAGTTCACTGCGATAGCATTGTGAAGAACGCTAATGGAATTTCGTGGAAATAATGGAAAACCTACAAGCTGGAAGTATATTATATTTTTGCTGGGAAATAATAATAAATATGGAAATGAGCAAGTGACATTTCATCAGGTTTCGCGTTGCTTATTATGAAGGAGGCGTTTTCATCGTGAACTAAAGCCAGACGATGGATGATCGACTTTTATTCAAAACATGTTTTGCTTTGGGTTGAAATAATCTTTAGCAGTACACACACAAAATGCTGTATCCATCCTGCTATCGATTTTATTCTCCGTCCTTCCTTGCCAGAATATTAATTATGACATAATCAGGTTCATGAAGCAGGATATAGGTAATACATATTTTACAAGACAGGTTCAGGATTAAGTATGCCCAAAGTGTCAGGAGCCTAATAAATTATTCCTGATGTGTCAAGTCAAGCTTAGGCTTAGCTGGGAGGCTGAAAGCTTTCCAGCTAGAAGTTTTTTTTTGCCCTGCCGTTGTTTTCTTTCATTACAGGATCAACATTAGGAGCGGATGAGATTCTCATATTTTTTGCAAACAAAAAAGTTTGTGCCCTGGAAATGGTTGACTCTTCTGGAGAAAGTACACGGAGAAAGCAAGCTAGGGCTGCATTGCATATACCGAAGGTTTGCGAATCCTCCCGGCCCACAGCCAGACTTTATTTTCTTGTGTGACTGGCGACTGGCTCTGCAGAGTATCACTTCAGGGTTGGAAGAACAGAACTGCAGCCTCCGAACCTCTGGAAATCTTTCACAATTCTGCTTTCACCAACAACATCCGATCCGGGAGTCTTCTAATGCGGTGCCCGTTTTTGTTCAACTACCGAGCCGAGGCGAATCGAATCCACCCGGACCAATTTTTTTGGTGCTCTTTGACTCTGTCGAGAAAGATGTATGATTATATCGAGGAAAAGGACTGCAGCCTCCGCATCTTCTTGGCTCCACTTTCTTCTTCCTTATTCTTGTCCTCCAAGTTCCGATCCGAATAATAAAACCCGTCCTCTCCATTCTAACTAGTCCAAGCTCTCCCTTTTACATTCTCCAAATCACTTTCACTGCTTTCTAAATCGAGTTAAGAAGCTCTCCCACAATTTTCTCTACTTCAGTTCATTTTCATCTTTCACCTTACCAATTTCCCAGCTAAACTGAATACCAACGTAATGACCCTCACGTCATTTCCGGGTGCCTTCTTCCTGGTCTCAGCTGCAATTACCGTCCCAGTGCTTCTCATCTTTGCGTAAGGATTTTTTGCAAAATAGTCTAACTACTTTTCATTTGTACTGGATGCAAAAGAATTGACAAGATGTGAATTAAAGAGGGCCATAAATTTGGCTCAAGCTCAAACACGGAAGAGTCGAATCTAGCAGCCAACTTTTTTTCGAATTAGTAGTTTCGATTGTTATCAGTTCTTTTTTATTAACATTTTTAGATGGTTCTACTGGCAGGTCCGCAAGGAACAGAGTGAAGAAATGAAAATAGAAAATGATATAATTGATCCTGAGGAAGGGGGATCTGACTCGTCTTCGGATGAGCAAGGTTCTGAAACTCCACATCGCGATCGCCATCCAGACAGAGAGCGTTTTTAAACTATGCTTTCAAAATAAATCTGTTCTTCATTCATTTTTTGGTTGCATTTTAACTTTAAAGTTTAGTCAAATCCGATGCCAAAAAGCTTGAGAGGAGCACTGGCGCGGAAACAGAAGGTTTGTTGAGCTCTTGCAATGTTAACTTGTTAACTTAGAAATTTGTATTCATTTCAAATTTGGTTTTCGCCGAATTTTCACAAAAATATGTTTAATATAATTTTAGTAATTGCGAATTGTTCGGATGGTTGTTGGAATACTAATGTGCTTCCTAAACTATTTTCTCATATGTTGAAACTCAAATTAATTTCTTGCTCAGGTCTCTTACTCACGTACTTGCCAAAACTACTTTCACTCAGTTCTGTAACGTAACGTCAAGTTGTTGCTACAAAACAGTCAATGCTCTCAAGAATTAATTAAAATAACATTCCTTCCAAACAATTCGAATAGATTGTCTTTGATGTAAACGTAAAACTAGAATATTTTAGTAGCCAAATTTAATTAGAATATTGTAGTAGTGAGCTTATCTAGATTTCAGGTGGTTCAGGTTTTCCGCAATGATAAAAATGCTAAGATTAGCTCACTAAGGAATCTCAAAGAAAGGAGAACTACAAAAATGCAAAATCTGCAATAATTGCAACTGATTAAGTAAAATTAATTGGACTAACTCTTGATTTTCAAAAAATTAATTCCAAGCCTTTGAGGTTCCTATTCGTGATTTGTTCATAGAGCTCAGACATTGTTAAATAGGAGGTGTAGAGCTGAGCTAATTAAAAGCTTACTCTTCGTTCTGAATGATTTAAAATAAAATTATATTGTGCAACAGAGGCACTTAGAAAAAGGCTTGCTGTAATTGTGAAAAATGAAATAGTCCACTTTGTGAATTCTATTACATTAGAGTTGTAATTCCAATCGTAATCGTCCTTTGCTAGTAGTGCACTTCACTTGTTATGACGTTACCTCAAGTGCGCATCTAGTTCTAATTTTTAGTTAGTCTCTCTAGTCTTGCTGTGCCAATTACAAATTTTTAAAAACTCATTGTTGTAAAATTAAGTTACACATGTTGAGGAGGACATTGTTGCCTACGCCTAATGTGACATCCAAATAATCGTAGCTTAGCCCGACAAAATTTTTGATGTGCTCTAGCTATTCCAATATTCTAAACCAGCTCCATTTACGATACAATTAATTTTAAAAAATTCTGGAAAGTCTAAATTAGCCCTTTAGTACTCAACACTACAAAAAGTACATCCAAAATTAACATTTATTTTCAACTGTCACAATTATCCGTTCGCACTTTGTAATTCTACAGACTATGTAGATGTGCAATCGTTGATTCAATAAAATAGAATGAAAATCTTCCAAAACGATCTTAGAATGTCATTTCAGTTAATTGGAATTTGAAATGTAAGCCTGTAGTGCAATTTCGCAATTGCAATCTCATAAAAATGTGCTCAGCCTATGCTATTTTCCTCATCGTTTATGCAGCACACAGCATTTCATTAGACATGCATCCAGAATTCAAATTGGCAATGAAGAACTATACAGCCATTGCGGTGGCTGAAAAATCAATTTGTTGTGCCTGTCGGTGCTAAGGGTAACACCGAGACCGAGCTACGCAACAAAAAAAAACAACTCGTCAACAGTTGACGAGTAAAGTTACTTTAGTGATGCTGGGGGGAATAGTCCGACAAATTATCTTGTATTTCTGACAAGAGCCAGTTTTTGGATTAATTTCGAAATGGACCATGAAGAAGATGAACATCGAAAAGAGAGAAGAACTCGTCGCAGCGGTAGAAATTCCGAAGTTGTGTCTGCAGCGGAAAGACCTTCAAGTAGCACTAGAGCTAATAGACCACCAAGTGGAAGAATTGGTGGAAATAAAGATATCGATCAACGACAACACAGTCCTTACGTAACAATGAGCGAGAAGGAATTTTTAGAACAGTCAAAAATCCATCAAGTCCTGAGCGCATTTAAAGACGATGTGGTGCGTATTAAAAGCTCAGAAAAGAACAAATGGAATGAAGCGGTTGAAACAGTTCTGAGCTCAGCATCTGTATTTTCATTAGGCGATGACCGTAATAATCAGCAGCACCATGAAACTATTTCACGTGAAGAAGTCGGTGACCGCTCATCAGCTTGGAAAATACATTTTCAGAAAAGAAAGTCAAAAACTCGGGAGAAACATGAGCCAACAAAATCATCTTTGGAAAGCATTCCTGAACGAAAGTACCCCGAATGCGATGATGACTTAACGGCGACTCAAAACCAACCGATCCATCCGTCATTAATCGATTCTGGACAACTACTCAAATTATTTGTCATTTTGCATAAAGTGTCTGGCTACTGTAGTGGCATTTTGGCAGGTCTGCTGCTAGCCAGAGCTTGGTTTGAAGTAAGTGGGTCTCTGCAATTTTCTCTAAAATGTTGCAAATCAATTTGTGATTAATTTGTGTTGTGGGACTAAAACAGAGCTTCGATTCCGGCAACAATTGGTCAACAAGTCCCGTTTTCTCCACTTTTCTCTGGTCCACGACTACAATTCTTGTCGTTAGCACTGTGATCGGCTTTATTAACAGGTGTGGTCACACCATTTCATTGTATACGAGAATTCTAAAATTCAATGTTGTCATGATTTGATTTTTTTGCAGAGTGGAATTTGGAAGAGAAGATTCACAAACCCTTCGAAATTTAATACTGCACATGTTGCCAGTCCTGACAATTTTAGTTTCGCATTATTTGAACCAGTCATTTCAGCTGCAGCAGAAGGAATGCTGGGACTACTTAAAAATGAAGGATGAATTGGAGCATGGGAAAATACTCCACAATCATCCCCATGTGTGTGATAGTTTTAGGAAAGGAACTGGAGGTCAACCTGGATTCATTATATTGAGAATAATTCCAGCAATTGCTGCAATAATAATTTATAGTAGCACTTATTTTGGTAGGAATACTAGTCTTGTCGGCAAATTGGAATCCTCAGTTTTTCCAGAAGATGATTTGTAAAGCAATTCAAATTCAAATGAGCAAACTTTGGTAGAAATTATTTTTTACTGTTAAATAAAGCGCACAACTTGCTAAATCCGTAATTGAATTTACAAAGTTGCTCTTGGCGAAGACTAGCCGATTTTAATTTTAGCATGAATTTCTTTAATAATAATTTTGTTCAAAAATAAAAATTTAAACAATTTAAGCCATTGGCTTAAGACCGATAATCTCGCCAACTCTCCAGACGGAAACCAAATTGTACGTTCTAATCGTGCTTAATAGTTGAGATATTTTACAATAAATTAAAATGTTTCGCGAACACTGCTTTTTTTTTGCAGAAAGACAGCAAAATTGACAACAGAATAAATTACAGGGAAGAAATACTGACCCTTAGCAATAAAAATTCACAGAAAAGTCAGATAAATTAAAATCATAAAAGTTAGCATTTGAAGAAATACATTTGCTATGTAATCTTATACAGTGGTCATTTTTGAATTGCTGCTACCTGCACCCGAAGGTTCAGGCTTCACATTGTTGTGACTGAAGGGACGAATCAATGCTTTATCACTGTCTGGCTTTGCAGTCTCGTTTTCAGGTTCCCTTTTAAACCAAATATCTTTTTTTTTCTTCCCAAAGCTAGGAAAACCAAATTTGGATGACTTCTTTTCAGACGAATTAGGCAATTTATCAATTCCATATTCAGTACTGCTGCTCTGATTATATTTTGAACTGTCAGTCTTGGGTTTTGTCAATTGGTTCCACAGGTTGCTCAGTTTGCTTATATTTCCAACTTTGCAAGGCTCAATTAGTTTCACTTCTCCAGGTCTTGGAAGTGAATTGAAGCCAGATTCATTTGGTCGGATTTCACTTGTGAATCCAATGCTGGAACTACTGTTCCTCACTGGCCTTACACATGCAAAGTTTTTTGATGGAGACGACAAAGAAGTACGAACAGGAGGTTTTGGTGGAGTTTTACGATTGTATGATGGTACTGATTGACCGAAATTGTTTAAAGAACTAGAGCTAGAATTTTTGCTCGAATTTTTACTGGAGGAATCGTGTGACCCTGCCACAGCTGCTCTCAAGGCTGAGGCTCGAGTTGGGCGGACAAACACACTGACGGATGAAGCCCCAACCTGGCCGGTCTTTGGAGGAACCGGAGGTGCAATTCTTTTCTGTGAAGGAAGAGACGAGTATAAATTCCTCCGACGCCCACGAAGTCCTTTCGGAGAACCAGAGGGGCTCATTCCAGAAAGCGACTCATTGCTTGTTGCGGAAGTTTGCTTTTTCACTACTCTTGAGGTTTTGTCAATTTTAAAGGTTGCAAACTGGTTGATCAAGATGTTACTGTTCAAATTACCATTTGAATCGTGGGGAGAAATTGTTCGGGTCAAATATCTGCTTGGATCCTCTTTTCGCTTTTGCCGGGGTGATGGTTGCCGTTTAGTAAATGTCAAGAAACGTTCTTGTGTTGGGCCAGCTAATTTTGAGGAAGAAGTTTTCGCAAATTCTTGCGGGTTATTCACGATTTTCATCTCATCCAGTGAATTAATATCTTCAATCAAACTATCGTCTGCATCAGTAACGGCTTCAGCGTCACTGTCACTTCCGCCTCCGATAGTATACGTTTCACCGCCAATCGACATATCTCGCACCCCTGACCTAGCTGATGCCACAGAAGCAATCTCAGATTTCAAACTGGCAACACTAATCATTGAATTCTCCAGATCGAAGTCGGCTGGCGGTACTTGGTTGAATAAATTGCTGCTCTCACTGTCAAATTTCTTTTTGCAATCAGTAGAAGAAACAAGATTTGAAAAACCCGAAGGCGGTTGCATGCTGGACAACGTGCTAATGACACCGGCGTCCTCACTTTGCAGTTCACTTCTAGGTTCTTCGTGTTTTCGTTCTACATTTCGAAATGCCGTACTAATCGACATTGAGGGAATTGGGGAAGAAATAGTTGGAGTTTCGTCATTCCATTCAGATGCAATGCTGGTCGTGCTTTGCTGATTGATTGGGATTTGTTCTTTCAAAATTGAGGGATTTTCAATCTTCTTGGTGTCTTTGGAAACTTTATGGCCTTTGAACTCTAAGTCAACCTTATTATTTGTTCTCGGGTTCTGTTCATCGTTTCCTCGGGGAGGGCGACGTAAGCCTCTAACCCTGCTTTTCCCTTCTTGAATGAGCTCAGCAAGGTGAGGGTCAATGTAACTCGGTTTCAGACTTTCATGGTAACTCTGTGATGTCTTGACGGAATCCTTTATGTTTAGTTTACTAAATTCTGACTTGCTCTTTGGGATACGGGCCGCTTTGCCGGCTTTAATACATTTTTGAAGCATTTGAGCATCGGAATAAATTGGTTCCTCTTTCGGCGGTGTCAAACTTGCTGGTATGCCGTTATCTGCAGGTTTCTCCTCTTCTACTAAGCCTTCTAGTTCGCCCACTATATCGCTTATAGATGTAGCGTTCGATACCACGAAAGGAGTTCCTTCAACCGCGAATATTTTTGGCTTATTTACGTCAGAATCTTGATGTGGTGCATCTGAAGTCGGAGGCAGTACAGATTGCTACAACAGACCAATATTATACATAACGAACACAATCAATCTTAGAGGTAGTTTTGAACAACTTACTGCTCCAGAAGGTTTTGGTGCCACCAACGCAGGTGGCGAAGAGTCCAGTTTCATCTGTTCAGAACCAATTCGAACGTATTAGAACATATTTTGAACTAAAATCAATTTCACCGAATCCTAAGTTAAAATTCTAACCTTTACACCCACTTCCTCGCCATCAACAAACAATGGACTCAAACTTCTGACACTTACGAGCCCACTCACAGCTCCACTTTCGCAAGAGTTAAAATGCTTCACGGTATCTTCTTGTTTTGCTTCTTCAACTTCTAATGGAAGTACAGGTTTGTCCATGAAGAGTGAGGCTGACGCTGGAGCACAAATCTGGCGTGGTGAGTCCGGCAAATCAGAGGGTGAAACCACTTCACTTTGACGGCGGCTGTAACGAGAGTTCAACAAATTCAGTTTTAATTGTTGCTACAAGGTGCATGTAATATTTCATATTTCAAGATATATTTGTACTGAATTTGACTAAACGTTTCTTTCAAGATCAAATTGGTTGACTCACCTGAACTCGCTCACCACACTGCCATCGTCCTCGTAAGTGATTTCAACACTGTCAATTGAATTAATCGAGCTACTCCTACTGAACATTAGTGGAGTTTCTTGGGCAGAGAACGTAACATTCCTCTTCACCTTTTCTTTTCCATTTCCGTCGCCTTCATTAGTTCCACCATTTACAACAATTGGAAGAGGTGCAGCCTCCTCAAAGAATTCAGTCTTGTTCTCTCCCCCTCGAGGAGTATTTGAAGCAATTGAAGACAAAGAGGATGTTCTTGAAAAATTGGCCGGGGTATGTTCTGTGCAATATTTTCTTGGCAAATCCACATCATTCGCAGCTTCAACAATTGGCTTTAGCTTCGGAGGTTTGTCAACTTGAGTTAAGTCGGACATGGAATTCGACGTTGAGATATTTAGTGGTGTTCCTTCTATACAATAAGTTTTTACCGTGTCTTCACTTTTTTGAGTTCGACTTTCATCCGTAGAAGATTCGCTGTAGTGGAGAGAGTAATCAATTGTTGAATCTTCCACTGGTGGCCGGCTTTTTTGATTAGTGCGACCCTCAGTGGCTTTATTCCTGTGCGCAGGGAGCGGACTTCCATTGAATTCAGGGCAAGAATTAAAGTTTTTCCGAGAATATTTTTTTCCTGTGCTGGCACTGCCTTGCAGATTGCGGTGGTAAGCAGGGTTTCTGGTCGAGCGAGGTCCAAATTCACCCTTGGAGACAACATGAATAGGGCTAGATTGTGTAGAGTGTAGAGATAAATCCAAAGGTTCGTCCTGGAAGGCCAAGTTTAGCTGCCTGGAACTATCAATGGATGATTTGCGGAGATCCATGGGTTCTTGGTTTTCAGCTACCAATTGAGGCGAAGCATTTTGCTGGAACAACACAAAATAGATATAACTACAATTCGCACGGGCTCGAGTTCCATATTTTGGAACCCGACCTCATTCAAATCGCGTCCTCAAATTTTGAACAAGAGATATTTCGATTTGACAAAATTGAAACACCGTTGAGGTTCAAAATGACTAGCAACAGTGAGTGGAATATCCTAAAGTAACTAGTATTACCTCGGTGGCGTAATTTAACATGTTTTTCAGGGCTGCACTTGCTCCCTGGGCAATTCTGTGATGTTTCGAATAAGCTAAGGCTTTAAGCTTTGAATCTGCTCCCAACTCAAATAAACGATGTTGATCCTAAAATCCAGAAGATACTCAAGATACATAGTGAGCCAGAACTTAAACTCGATTACCAATATAAAGTTCCAAGGGAATGGGTGAACCGATTGTAACTTGCCTAACCGAACTATCAAAGTACTGGTTAATAAATTACTAATTACCTGTTGACAATTTGCAGATAAATGCCAAAGCATACCGCAAGCGTTGCTGACTACAATCAAACTGGACGATTTTAAGTTTTCCAAAAGAATTTCAATCAGGCCGCAGGATCTGAACACTTCTCGTATCTCATCGTCATTGGGAATCGTAGTCACAATATTTTTCAGAATTAGACCAGCGTTCTCGACCACAGCTAATGATTTTGATTTGGAGTTCAATAGCCCAACTAAGAAACTGACAGCGTTCGGGATTCTGCATATTATAGTCTGTAAAGAAACAACAATGGTAACAAATCGACTCTTAAAATGAAACCCAGCTGATGTTGAGAAAATGAATGAATACCTCGTTGGCAATAGAGTGTGTGGATAAATTCAAGAGAGCGGAGAGCGCAGCTTTTAATGTTGGCTCTCTTGATGATTTAATGGCTGCGTTGGTCAATTTAGCTACGGCGTCTGAGTCTCGCAATGCAGCACGAGAGGCACTATCTGCATGCCAAGACAAATTTCGAAGAACAGCGGCAGTAACCTTCGAACAAACAAAACAAATTTCAATTTTTTATATTCTCATCCTGTGTCCGATTTAACATCTATCTGTAAGTGAACCAATACCTGACAAATGTCTTCATTTTGTGAATCTAGTTGAGCAACTAAGGCGCTCATGAAATCTTTCATTCCACAGAGTAGTGTTTTGTTCGCTCCGTCTACTAATGTCAAATTACTTAAAGTCATGCCGCTGTAGCGCCTAACCATAACACAATCCTCTGTATTATCAACTATTCCATGAACGGTGTGGTCAGTCTGGAAACGATTTTGACATAATATTTGTAGTTGAACGAAATCCAAATCAGAGAATGCGTGTGTACAATTATCTGGGATCTGGTTAGGAAACTTACCAAAATGAGATCGGCCAGAGTATGGATACCTCCTAGCAAGCATATTGTATTTTTGTTGTCATCATCATAAGATAATTGCATTAACGTTTTTGAACTCTGAACTGGGTGCCTCTCTCCTTGCCCTGTAAAGAAATTGTCTTGTCAAATATTCATCCACGCGTAAATAACTCATGCATTGCAATTTTTGAATCAATGCATTGAATTACCATTTCCATTTTTCAACTCCTCTGCAAATGTACGGATAGCGTCTAGTAATTTCAAAACCATGAGTTCACTTCGTTTAACTCTTTCATCCGTATTGAACATGACAATATTTTTTAGTACAACTGCAGCTCGATTCTTTGTATCTGTCGTTGGGTGTGAATCTGCGGGTAGATTAGTAGGATACATAATTTGGACTAAAAGTGGGATGCAGCCTTTTGTAATTGCCAAAATGGCTCGGTGTGAGCTGTCATGATCAGTGCAGCTTAGCAGCATCGTTAGCATATTGACAATCGTTTCACAATACTCTGGGTTCATTGTTCCAGCTGGGTGCCCTGCAAAATCAAACGCAAACATATCATCATTAAAATCGTTCCAAATAGCCAGTGTGGCGTTTATAAAAAATTAAAATAAGAAGTTATTTTACCCGAAGAGGCTTGACCAAGTGTCAATGCAGGAGCAGCTGTAAGAGTCTCCGCCAAAGTGGAAGCGGGTATGACGGTCTGCCTGGAACTTGAACCGGACCCGGAAGAATTATTTTGACAAGGAGAATTCTGTCCATCAGTTCTTGAGGGAGGGGTAGCCATTTCAGTGTTTTACACTAAAATTGTTTTAATCAAATAAAATCTATCTGTTTTTCTAGATAATATCTCTGTTATGGCACAACAATAATTTTTCTTCACACTGACACTGACTACTGAGACGTTTACATATTCACATTCACACTTTCCAAATTACTTTCTTCACATTATTAATTAGTCTAGATCGTAAATTTTAACTGATTTGTCCAAGAAGTTCTTGTGCGATTTCGGTTTGGCTCGATTCCATTGCATTGCGTACCGT
>JAQGCM010000615.1:0-22906 GCA_034699705.1 Hymenaphorura dentifera | reverse complement strand
CAATCATTTGCATTTACAATGACAGTTCGCCTTCAATCAAGAAATTCGACTATCTGCCAAGTCTGGAGTCTTCCTCGCTGCCTATCAGAAATCTTCCAAACAACGCTTGAAAAGTTTGAAAGACTGCTACTGCTGCTTCTGCAGTCAAGGAGCTCAGAATGTTCCCATCGAGAAAGAAAATATTTGAGCCTTACGAGCATGCATGTTAAATTTGAATGTTTTGCATGCACAATGCAAATCCTTATTTGCGATTCCGACGCCGACGATGTCGGCGTCAACACGTGCGGGGGTAGGCAGCAAAACTGATTTTCGTACTGTAGTACTGTCTGTTCATTCATTCTTCTTTTCTACGCCAAGTCAATAAACCACGAGCATTGGTTTGTGTGGTGCCAAGAAAACGAACGACGAGTGAAAGCTTTCAAAGTTGTCAGTTGTCCACCCTCATTTTCATGTCACCTTCCTTCATACATAGATAAAAACACTTCCGTGCTCTGATACACTCGTGTCACTCAGAATTCAATGTTTGCGGAAAAAGAGAGCGAATCTGAAGACAAGGCAGCGATGGGAGACGAAAACACAAGAAGTCTCAAAAAGCCTTAGCACTCTTTTTCAGAGGGTGTCAACAATCCACCAAGTGTGTAAAATGACAACAATAAGGCACAGACTACTGCGACTTTCACCTCGACTCTTCCCTAACCCTTTTTTTACACTCGGTACAATGTAGTGTTGGAATGTCTCCTCTCCGCCAAATCAGATGAGTGTATGTCCCTATGTATGTATAAGTTAGGAGTGGAAGTGTCCGTGCAGTCATGCAATTTTTATCCATCTGTCATCTTTCATAAGCTTTGGAGTATGATCAAAATTAATCCCTTTTCTTCGTCGTCGTCAGGAGTCGTCCCTTGCCACCGCCGCAGCAGAGCAGAGCAAAGCCGCCGCGGATGGACTGACTTCGTAGTTTTCCTTTTCACCAAAACCAACTGTCATACAACATCTTTCTCTTATTCTCAAGCCGCCAAGCCAAACCATGGCATGGCAAACTGTCCGTCCAACTCCAACCAAAGGCAAAATCATGTTAAGACTGACTGCGACGACAGTGAGTGTGGCTGGCTCTGAATAGAACGAGAAACTTAAACAATTTCTGTCACCAAAAAGTAACAGACTTATGCCCTACTAAAGCAGCAGCGAACTGTGTGTGTGATGAATTTAAGTCTCTTTCGTTCGCTGGCTTGCCTGGCCTTCTTTCTCAGCTCAGCTGCAGCATTGGGATTCAAAGCACCGCCAGAAAATCCTGTCTTTTTCGTTTTCACCGTCCAACGAAATTCCATTGCCTAGCCCATGCAAGATCTGAGAAGAGAACCGAGAAGAAACCCGGGTTTTCTTGAGAATACTCATGCCTCACATTGCGTGTGCAGTGCTGCTGCTCCAAGACTCACTTTTAATCTGTTTGATTTTGACTACTGTAATAAAGAGAGACAGACCAACTAATGACTTTTGGAATTTGTTTGCTCGCGGATTACTTTACTCAAATGGAATGTTGCATAAGTAAAGAGCAAAGACCGAGCCCAGCGACCAGCTCTAAATAACAGTCGTCGTCTTTCACTCTTGTTCCTGTCCCCTTTCGAAATCCTTCTGCCATGTTTTCTCCCAGCACAGCTCAGCTCAACCCTCCTAAGCATCAGTTAGCATATTTTATGCAAATGTTTTGGGTGGTGGCGGTGGGTCGGTGATCCTCTGAACCAAAGCTTATTTACCTCCCTCCCTACCTTGCGACTTGTGAGAAACTACAGACATTTATGCCGAAAACTACTTGTTTAATGCCAGTCTGCGATTTAATTACTTCTCTCTCCTACACTACACACACACTACATTGAGAACAATCATATTGTATTTTATTATTAATCCTTTGTTTGTCTTGCTCTTTACACATTGCATTTCCTTTTACAACTCTTTCAACTCAATTCGACTCGACTCAACCCAACTCCCTAGCTCATTCAGTTTGAGTTTCAAAGCTTGACATGTTTGTGTCCTGTCCTGTCTTTCAAACGAAAATGGCAAACTTTGTACTTGAGCTTTGCTCACGGTACTCTGGCCTGCCTTGCCTTGCCTGATATTTGAACATTGTATGAGCTGCTTGCTGGTTGCTCGCCCTGTGTAAACTTCAAGTTGCAAATTGGCAATGGCAGTAGCACTTGTTGGGATACTGTTTTTCAGGTAAAGTATGAGTGCTAGTGTGCTGGATCACAGCTAATAAAAGTTTGATTGAGTAGCTCTACTTCTACAGAACTTTCATCAAAGGAAGCAAGGAAGGAAGGAATACTTTGAGTATTCAACGGGCTACTTTTTGTGCAGTTAGGTACTTATGTAACGTGCTTTCATTAAATCTGAAAAAAGTGGACTAGTTTTGGTTGTGTACTTTGTCGTGTCGTGATATTCCTATATTCCTTGCAGGTAGAAAAAGCTCCTAGCGATCAATCTAGGTACGATAGTAATTTAAATTGCACTGAGTCTCTAAGACTTGGCTCAATTTGCAATTTCACTCTTGCTTAGTCCGAATTAATCTCACTTTAATTTGAACACGTGGTTCATTCGTGAATTTATGCAACTCAGTTTTGAATAAAATTGTTCAGAGTTTTGATGATTGTACTTTGTATTCCTACTACTCGAATCTTTATTTAGATTTATAAGAAGAGTCCCTTTATCATAAATTTCCTAAGGAGATACCTCTTCCAGTCTTTCTATTTCTCTTGTCCTGATCTTTCCATAAACTAAATAGCTTTATGTATGCTCGCTCGCATGCTCGCACAAACGAAAGGCAAAGCTCAAGTTGACAAATCTGTGTACAAGGCGAATAAGATAAGCTCTGACCCACATATCATAAATGCGACGGGTTGGTTCTTCTCTCTCTCTCTCTAAAGTCGACAAATATATTCATGAGTCCTTTCCAGTTCATGATGGGGCTGGGAAGCTAAAGGATAAGTCGTCTCTGTAGGCCATTTGCTCTATTACTACAAAACATGACATGCATGTATGTGCTGTGCTTTGTTCCGCGGGAGCCTAAGTTGCTTGCGTCGTCCCAGTTTAGTTTAGTTTAGTAATTCTAAGTCAACCAAACAGCTTCGAGGCAGAGGCCAAGCCAAACTGCAAGCAAAAGTCGCTTCAATATATTCTCTCTTCTCCTTTCCCCCGTGAAAGGAAAGTTGTATTCGAAATGAAATGCAGGGCATGGCAGTGCAGTTGAACAGTATTCTCCGATGCGGGTATCCTACCCTGTCCTGTCCTCCCGAAAGGACAGGAGGACGACAGGAACGACGACGCATAGTCAATTTCAGTTAATTGCTTCACAAGCATTTTGAAATCCCAAAAGGAATTACGTTTCACCGTGGAAGTCATCTCATTCTCAAGCGTATAATAAGAGTCAACCAACTGCTTCGCATTTATATTACCTCGACGCACGTTTGCCACTAGTGCTACCCGGCTGGCTAGAGCCGAGCAAAGCAAACGGGTATCCCTGTCGGGACTCCTCACCGAAATTCGGGCAATGCAGTGCAATGCCAAGCAAATGAAAGGCAGGCAGACTACCAGTGCTACTTGTTACGAGTGTTTTTATTACAAAGGAAGGAACAACCGGCGGAAGGAAACACGCTGGCAGCAAGCAGCACTAGGATAGCAGCAAAGTCATGACATCGTCGTCTCTCATTGCATAGCTCTACACATGTATCAAATATAAGTAGATGAGAAGGTCTCATTTTTTTCTTCTTGAAAAGGGTGAAAGTCGTTTTTCCTTATTTATGATGTGCGGCACTTTTTTTCTGATCTTTTTTGAAGATGTTGACTCTCTCTCTCTAGCTTTGAATGATGGGACTAGGAAAGCACTTGTTGCCTCCATTCAATCGTTACGCCACGCCACGTTAAGTTGGCTTGGCCTTAGCGCCAAGCTTGCTTTCATTTTTGAACACTTTCCCTCTACTTACAACTACTGCTTGCTTTGGAGAGAATGAATCAAGTGCCTTCCTTCCTTCATGTTTATGTAGAAAAAAAAGTCATAATAATATTTGTAATGGCATAGCGTGAGAGTTGAGAGTAAGACGGAGAGCGGAGTGCTGGTGCTGGGCTCATAGGTTCATACATCAACTTGGCTTTCACCATCAGTAATATTAAAAGAGGCACCCCGGCGGTGCTCGATTTAGATGTAACATTCTCCATTCATGCATTTTTGCCAAAGCTAAAGCTAAAGTGAAATGCCTGTTATACATCTAAGTTGGGCTCGGAAAAACTGCAAAGGAGGGGGAAAAGCATGTATGTATTTACAGTTCTTACGAGCTGGAAACTTGAATTTTCTATTGAAAGCATGCAATTGGAGTGAAAATGGAGTTAAGATTTTGATTACACTTGAAAGCTTGGAATGAGTGAATGAGTTCTTTCAAGTTCTTTTGTTTGTTTGCTTAAGATTAATTTGGTGAAAGTTTGTGAAATCCGAATTAAGGAAGCGGCAAGGCAAGGAGTAGAACCAAGTGGCTAAAGCCTTATACTTGACTGAACGCTTCTTTAAGTGTTCCTCGAGCCCAAGGACTTCTACGAGAAATTGCAAAAAAAAACGTGTAATTTTAGTTTGCAGAATTTCTGCTGCTGCTTCTTATCTGTAAGGCACGTTCTCACAAGATTGCTTTCTTGAGCCTATGAATTATTTGAATGGTAATTTTGGATTCCAATTTCTAACCAGTAGCCGACGACGACGACAGACTAGGAAAATCTAATCTGAACTTGAACTAATCTTATGAGATCAACCTGTCTTGTTTTTGAAGGAAAACCTCCTCCACATATTGAGTGGCGTCTGGGAGATGAAAGGCTGGGTTCTAATGAGCCGATCTACCGGTTGGAGAATGGAGACGTGTACACGAAGCCACTGAGAGATGTTCAAGTTCGACGAGAGCATCATGGTGCTAATTTGACATGCTTAACGTTCAATTCGAATTTGACAGATCCATTAAGCGAGACTCTTCGTCTCACGCTCTACTGTAAGTTTTCCATTCCGTTTCATCCTTCTCCGTCCTAACTTGTGATTTAATATTGAGTGAAAGCTCAGCTCGAGCCAACCTCCGGCACAGCACAGCGTAGCTCAGCACAGGCACGCATAGAATATTCTCCCGCATTTGCTTTCCCTTATCTCGAATCCTTTTGCCCTGCTCTAACATTACGCGTATATTATAATTTGAGCTGTTCGCTCAACCTTGAGCTCCCTCAGGTTTTCCTACTCTTTGATCTAGAAAAGCAGCAGAAGGATTTTGTATGCATGCACAGAGCTTCATTGAAACCAACCAAGTAATCCCCAAAGCTTAGTTTGACGCGTGGTTTTTATAGCAGAGGTAGGCAGAGCACCAGTTGGTTTAATTGAGACCTGAATCAGACCAGATTGTAAATCACCGGACTGGAGCAGGGAGCACAGGCATTATATGGGGCCACCTCAAATTAGAACTGACCAACTCGTAAATTAGTTGCGGTATAGCAGAGAGCAGAGCAGAACAGTCCAGATTTTATAACTGTTCCCAAACAATGCCTACTAGAAATTCAAACCATGTGCTTCATCACAATTTTTTCCTTTGAAAACGAATTAAAGTAAAATTAAAGACTTGCCTGCCTGCATTTATGTACGTATAGATTGAGAGCACACTGCACTGTTGTCTGCTGCTGGGTTAAAAGAGAAAGTTCAAGAGAGCGGAGTAATTTAGATGACTCACTTTAACGAGTTGGGTTAGTCTTTGGTGACAAAGATAAATGAAGTGAGACTTGAGTCGGTCGGTTGGTCTGGTCGGTCGGACTGACCCGGTTGGCCGGGCTAATGCAATCTTCTATCTTGAGAGACTTGAGTTGTTCAATTAAACTTGATTACATGAGAGTGGCGTGTTGTGTTTCTTTCTTTTTCTTTCATTGTCTTGGACGGGATGTGGATTTCTTTACTTCCTCGGCCTGCCTGCCTTCTCTTCTTCTGGATGCTGGAACTGAATTTGCTCCCGAATGCAGTGAGACCACTATCAGCTCGAATCAACCGACGAGAGAAACTCGTAGCAAACCAGAAGCATGAGATTCAATGCATCGCGACGGGTTCACGACCTGCGGCTATGATTACTTGGTGGATCGGAGTTCCGGGCACCCGCCAACTTACCGACGTGACAATTTTGGTAAAGTAGTACTAAGTAACATTACATCACTCAGGCTAAGGCGTAAGGGCTTTCCCTTATGTCATGAATGTATGGAAAGAAAGGGTCTCAGCTGGCTCGTACTTCGTCGGCCTGCATCCTCCTGCTTTATGAAAAAAATGAGACTGAATCCCAAAAGAATCTTCTTCAGACTTGTCTCCCAATACACCCAGGGATTCAAGAAAACACTTCGTTTTTTACTGCATGTGTGTTTGGTTCGAACATTTGGAAAAAGTCTAGTTTTAGCTTTAGCTCTAGCATGGCTTTTCTTCCATGACCAAGGCGACAGGCATTCAGTTTCATTTCTTTTTACTCAATGTTGTTTTCAAGTTCTTCGAACCGTGGAGTCCAAAATGCATTGCCGTCCTACCTTCCTGACAAATGTAATAAATTATTGACAAAAGTGTTCATGAGGGATTGACATGCCATGAGACTTCCTATGCACATTACTAACTTTCACCGTCGTGCACAAGAGTGGCGAGTCAGCTTGCCTGCCTGCCTGCCTTACCTGACTGGCTGCCGGTCGCAATAATAACCTTTTCTAGATTTTAATCATCGGAGCATGTGACGACTCTAGCTTTAATTCCTTCCTCAAATTCATTGAATGTGTCGTAGGAAAAATGTAATCAAGTGTGTATGTAACGTAGCTCTGCTTACAAAAACACAATGCCAAAAATACCCCAAAAATGCACTTTTCGTCCTTATAATTTATCAAACCTTTGGATCTGAATCGTTCATGTCGGATTACGAGCCCGATTGCAATGCAATGCAACGCATTTGGGACAAATGGATCAAATCCTGGGGAAAAGTGAAAGTTTGCTTTCACCTGTCTTGTTCTGTCGTTCCCTTTGTAATTCCTACAACACACTTACGATAAGTAATGCTCGACATGTTTCCTACGGCATTCATTGTTCCATGCATTGTGTAATATTTTGAACATGCAATTTTGGTCTTATGCAACTCAACTGAGTGACTGAATGCATGCTAACGATAACGTTCTTTTCGTTTAATTATTATTGTGTGTTCGTATCGGTCTAGTTCCGGGAGAGCTAAGAGCAAACCGGAATTGTTGCGTTACTGAGTACAATGTTTCCTTCGTTTTTTTATTAAAAAGTGAGGCGAGTGAAAGCAGCATGCCAGTCAGAGGAAATCAATCCTTCAAATTGCCAGAGCTGCAAGTGTGGAAGTTGTGGAATGCACAATGTATGTACGGGTTGGGTTGTACAAGATGTGCAGTGAATGTAGAGTTATTTTGATTGTCTCCAAGTTGAAGTGGATAATTCAGTGTGTTTGTTCTTTTCTTTTTTCCCCGGTCGTTTTTTTCTGTGTACAGGGAGATGAAGAGTCAGTTGGGCAAATGCTTGAGACTGATGAAGTGGAGAACGTTACGCGGAGTAGTTTGGGTCTTGTGCCGTCTATTGAGGATGACGGTGAAAAAATAACATGTCGAGCTGAGAATCCATGGGTGCCTCGGAGCCTTGTGGAAGACTCTTGGGTCCTCCAAGTCGTCTGTAAGTATAAGACAACCATAAATCTCACAGCAAAGATTTTCCAATTTACCCGTCTTCCTTTATATTTCCCTATAAACACACACACAGAGACCGACCGACACATGCTTTGTGCGAGTGTGCTCTGCCGTAACCCTCCTTCCTATCACCACCGCTCTGCGTACAACTCCTCGTGCAGTTACTTTCTCCGGCCATCCATGACTCTGATTTTATTCTCAACCAGCTAACATTAACCTGAAAGCTGGTTGCTTAACGCGTAGAAAATAATACGAAGTGTCCCAGCAAGTTTGTTTACGAATTTCGACTAACTATTCTTATTCTCAAAGTCCAGCACGCTTCCGGACACTCTGTTCTATTTTGCGTGGTAGCTTGTGCGGGTGGGTGTCCTTCCTTGTAGTAGGACCACTATTGTAACTTCTGTTCGGATGAATTGGATGGACGACAGAGAAAAAGAAAGATATTATCGCACGCAGTTGAAAATCTTTCAAGGAGAGAGAAAAAAATCCTTAGAAAATTGAAGACGGAAAGGTTCAAATGTCTTTTTTTCTTTCTTTTCTACTTCGTCTGCCCGTGTCACACAGACTCACCCATGGCAGAACTCCGACTGGGCTCTGCACTGAGAAAAGACGGAATCAAGGAGGTAAGTGCGGGAATTACAGATTTCATATTGTTTTGGTATTTGTTCGTAGTTATGTTTTAGACACTCAAGTCGAGTTAGGTGAGTTTAGTGAAAGTTTAATTGATATGACTGAAAAGTCAAGAAATATCGATTGGGAAGAGGTTGGAGGTTCATTTATGTGTAAAAATGTGGGAAAAGACGGTAAACCTTGCAGTTACTCATCATCGGTGAGAGTTAACCTGAAGCACCACATTTATGAAAAACACAAACTATCAGAACAATCAAGAATGAAAATGAACATCAGGAAGAAGCACGAAATCCGCAAGAGACGTGGTAAAACAAATCTATCTACTGCAACTTCCTTTCTTGAAGAGTCAGAATTTTTTGATGTCCAACAAGAAATTGACAAGCAGAGTGATGCGTACAAGTTCTTCATGAAGCTAAGACCTAAAGAAATAAAAATACAGATAGAAGTTCCTATTACTCTACAGTCTAATAGCTTATTTTATGCGACGCAAATCAAGACTGGAGTTGTCAACATTTTAGAAAATCATAATTTAGTACGGGACTCTACGGTTCACCTTTATTTTGGGACTTCTGCACATCATACATGTCATTCATTAGAAAAGGATGGTCAATCAGAAATGGTCAAAATGTTTAAAGAAGGGGCAGTGTGTTACAGATTGAACTTTATATTTAATGTTGAATCACGTGAACAAAATAAGGAATCCGCACTATACTGGCAATTGTTTTACAAGACTATCGGTATTATGAAGAAGAAAATGAAAACAACAACAGGCATACTTCAATTTAAAATCTTATCCCACAGATTGCACGATAAGAGTGGGTTAAATAAGCCACTTTCAAGAAAGGATTACAAAACAGCCGTAAAATTTGCCATATCGGAACAGCCCCTTCTTCCTCTTCCCAATCGGTTATTGCCACCAGATCAGTTTGCTGATTATATTCTGTACTCTCTTTAGGGGGACGACGTGTATTTCGAATGTCATCTCAAAGCGAACCCTCCAATTCACAAACTCGTCTGGATGCTCAATGTATGTAATTTACAACTTAATGTTATTCTTCCAGACAGCTCAACATTTCTCCAACCGACTAGACTGCATTTCACGACGCTACGACACTCCCGGAGAACCCAAACATTTGATCAGATTCATACATATTACTTGTCCTGAACCCTTTTCGCTAAACTGCATTAACTTCTACGGCCGTTTAAGCTTGTATTTTATTCTTTGAATTCACAATTCTCACCCAGTGAATTTTTCGGACGTTGGCTGTCTGAAATATTTCCCTCATAATTCTAGGGGACTATGGGAATTTTTGGCTTTATTTGTGTCAAGCTCCCGATCGAAGCAAAAATGGAGCTATGTAGGTAGTAGTAATGTCTGGCAGGACTACAATTTTTTGCTTAAAATTCTAGCATTTCCTCAACAAAAAAAATGTGAATATTTCTGCCTGATTTGTTCTGCGAAAAGCCTTACTAAACTCAAAGACATGAGTATGAGGTGGGGAGCTCGTTCCGCTCTGTTGTTTGCATAGTTTCGCATACTAAGATCATAATAAATCACCCGACAGAAGGTTCTTACAAAACTTGGCCCGTATTGTCCTCTGCTCTACATTTTCCTACTTTTCATACACGTATCCTACGTATGTGCAAGTCACAAACAACAGAGTGCGATTTTGGCAACTTACAAGTTAGTCAGAGAAATGCTAAACAGTATATATTTCATATTCATATCTCTCCTGCCCTGCCTGCCTGCCTGCCCTTACTGCCCTACAGCCGTGTACGAGCATACTTTGCGTGCAATCTCCAACTAAAATCCTGGCCTAGCCTAACGTAACGTACAATTTGTTTCTTGCCAGTTGCCAACGATTTGCACTCATATCTTTTGTTTCTGTTTCTGCTGCTTGTGAACCTCTCAAAACAAGTTTTGTTTTAGGATTTTGGTTTGAATCCTCTTACCGTTATTATATTGTCGTTGGAATACACAGCCGAGTGCATAAAACAATAGCACTACATAGTCGTGGGTTTTGTGGAAGGAGAATTCCACACTCGCTCATGTTCATGTTCATGTTTATGGAACAAGAAACAAGGCAAAGATCCACAATTCACATTCACATACTTGTAAAACTCAATAAATAAAAGCCAACATTGAGTTTCAGGCCGGCTTAGGCTTTGGTTTGGTGAATTGTTTCACTTTTGTTTGATTCTCTTTCATTGACTTGACTTGACTTTCTCTCTTTTCCCTCTCTGCTCATTTAGAACCAACTCCTACAACACAACGTGACGGCTGGAATTATACTCAGTAACCAAAGTTTAGTTTTACAATTGGTGTCCAGAAGAAGTGCTGGGAATTATAGTTGTGTGAGTAGCAATACCGTCGGCACAACTGTCAGCAACGTATTTCCACTCAGAGTCAAATGTAAGTCAAATTTTTAGTACTATCAATTTATGTTACTGTACTTTTCTGAAGTTAATCAAATGCTTACGGTTTTTAATAAACTACACAGACGCATATTTATAGCGCAGCATAGCATGGCATTGTGTGGGTACTTGTCCCACCCAAGTAAGTCACACACTGCGCCAGGTGACTTTGACGAGTTTTCTTCCATACACCTGCCAAACCTGCCGCACAAATTAATCCTTTCCTTTTGGAACAATCATGACTTTGTTTTCGCCAAAAGCGGACATGCTCAATCTCACTAATTAGCATATCAACTTTCATATCTAGGAAATTCACCATTACATGATATTATTAGTCTGGTCTTACTCTTACGTACGTTGGGTTGAATAAGTAATTGAAAGCTCTTAGGCTTTATGAGTCCAAACTCGCCGACTTCTCAGTTTCCTGTCCTGTGAGTTTCATGCTTTCGGTTCGGTCTTTCTGTCGTTCATTCATTTCTTGCTTACTTTGACTATAACTGTACTTTTCCATTTCTCAAAGTTTATGGCTCCAACATAGCAGAACAAAAATAATTGTGCACGAACAAAAGACGAAAAATCTGTTGCTGGCTAGCTGGTTCCTACAAATTTATGTTTACGCAGGATAACGACAGAGAATTTATTATCATGCGATGTCTCTATTAAATATTAAAGCAATTTTTTAGTCTCCTGTATCCAGATTCAGATTTTGCAGCAAGGGGCTTCCCGTTTTGTTTGGTTTATATTTGACTAATTATAGTTTCACCCAAACTTGAAATTGAGGATGAGAAACTGCGTAGAATTTTAATTGGTTCTTTGGAAGATTCATCCTTGTAAACCCGCACTCATTGGATTTCTAAGCATTTTTAAATCATTCACTCAAACGATTTATTCAAGCAAAAAGAAAGCAATCATTCCATTCAAAGTCTCGACGACCCTTCAAACTCCTCAGATTTGAGATTAACACTGCAACATTAGGTCACACTTCTCAAAGCAAAGAAGTGGGAAGTGGATTTGCAAAGAACCAAGAATCTCGCCTCCTGACTACTGACGAGTCTTCTTCGTTAGCCCCACAAAGTGTTTGCATTCCTTCTTAATTGTTAAAGAAGATACTTGTAGCCTCCAAGGCGTCTCTTTGCATTGCTTTGCTCTGGAAGGATGATTAATCTCATGTCTGTTCTTCTTCTTAATGAAAAATTCATTCAATTTGCTCTCAACTCTTCTTCGGGTCTCTCTAATCCTTGTATCGCGAGTATGCGCAAGCTTATCCATTACGTAAACAGGGTGTCGCAGAAATCACTCAACGTTTCCCATTATTCAGGCCAACGTGAATTTTTGAATTTTTGCAACTAAAGTTAGGACCCTCAGTAAACCTAAATCCACTGTGTATACAAATTTGCTACTCATCGCCAGAATCTGCTAGTATGCATGAGCAGATCTTTTCATACCCAAGAAGAAGCTCCAATACCTTTCTTTCAACTTTCTCCGAACCACTGCAACTACAACTCCTACTTCTCCACTTTCTCCACTTGCTGCTTTCTCTCTCTCTCTCTCAAGGAACAGCACAAGCCCAGACCATGCCATGCAGCAGCTCAGTTTCAACATCCAGATTAGATGAGTTTTGAGAAGATCAATTTTTCATTTTGAATGCTGAGCAAAGGAGAAGTGTGTCTGAGTGAGCTTATCCTTTGACTGTATGAACATGCATGCATGCAAGCAAGCAAGCATGTGTACATTTCATATAAGCAGACACATCATAGCCCCTTTGCCCAAAAAACTTGATATTTTCTCAAAAGGAAAGAGGACCCACTCTCAACTCATACTTTCGGTTAGAAAAAGCTGAAGTTAAAATTGTAGATGTGCAAGCCACCACTGAATTGCCATGCCTTTGCCTTTTTTCTTCCTTTGGATTGTCGTCCGTACATTACATTGCATTGCATTACATTACATTACGTTGAGTTGATGGTGGGAAATGAAATCATGCAGAGAAAAATGCGTTTTGAACCGTAACTCCCTTTTCCTTTCTCCATTTCTTTCCTTCTTTCACGGAGCAATGACCAACTTGGAAGCCAAAGCTGGAGTGAATCGAAAGTCCTGTTAGATATTTTCTTCACTCTGAAGAAACTCTGTATGTAGTAGTTGCTTGCTGTACTCTCCAGAGAGATTGTGGTGTGATATGAATGTGGTGGTGGCTTTCGTTCGTTCCATGCATGCATGCTTGATCGCTCGCTCGCTCGCGTTTCACTTTCTCCCACAAGACTACATATACACACGCATGTATAACTATTATGTCAATCCTTAAAATTCCATGAATGACTGGTTTCAGTTTCACTTATTTGAATGCACTTTGAATAGGCTCTCCCTCCGATCCCGCTCCTTTTGGTGCTTTCACTTTTCTTTTCATTTCTTCCGTGCTCTACGTGAAGTAGTAGTATAATTGCATGCACTTCTTGAACGAGAGCTTGACGGATTTTCTGCGAACATGTAAATGCTTGCAAATTGCCGATTTTGAGCATTGTGTTTTTGAGATAATGTTCAGTTCTGCAGTACTTGTGCAGAAAATTGCACTCGATCACTCAACTTTAACTCGTATCTACCGTCGTCTGTGTGAAGGATTGATCAAGTGATAAGTGTTAGACATGAATTGGCGTGGGATTTAATGAATGGTCACATTTATAATTCAGGACTTCGCACTGGGATTAATTTAACTAGCACATGTGAGAACAAGAATGGGGAAAACGTTTAAGTTAACGAGACTTGACAATTTCGAACCAAAGCCCGTGAATGGTGCACATTTGCAATTATATTTTACGCACGGTTTGAAAAGCATTATTCTGATAAAAAATCGAAGGTTCGTGAAATGAATCATGTTAGTAAAGGCATAAACTACATGCGTAGAGTGAGTTCTGTGCAATCAGCTAATTTTACCCCAGTGTCCCAGAGTCATTAAGTCCTACCTAGTGGGCGAGGAGCAATGAACATAACTTTCCGTGATGCATTCTGATATCGAATGAGACGTTGTAATGTCCCTTGGAGAGTTACGCTACGCTTGTGCAGTGGCATGCATGCACTTTCTTTTCATCGGTGCATGTTACGAGTCTGTTCTCAAAACGCAATTTTTAGCTCGCAACCAATTCATTTTTCTTTATTACTTCAAATTAAAAAACAAGAGTTTGAAGATGAAATAATCGAGTGACTAAGTTGATGAGTAGATCACACGCAAGGTAATTAGTCACGAGCTAGAAGTACCCTGCACACATTCGCCGAGAAAACAAACGAAATGTTTGCAATGTGTGACGGTTCACTTCCGCAATATATTTCTAAACGTCGATTTAGAATGTTTTGCACCGATTCGGGAACATTCAATAACTCGAATTCAAAGAGCTAGGCTTGAATTTTCTGCCAACTATCCAAACTCAATCAAAATGACCCGACAGCTTCGCTTCACCTCACCTGGAACCGAGCAGTGCAGTGCAGTGGTTTCACCAAAAAATAACAAGGTGTTCGATTGATCGATCCATATAAAGAACTAATTGCAAAGCACATCTATCATTTCTTGTACAGGTATACCACGCCTCCCTGCGCATTCGTTGCGTGCGTGCAGGTGAACTTGACATATTCCAATAAAACAAACACAAAAAAAATTACAAAGTACATACGATACCTTTTGTTTGTACGCTAGTCATATCAAGAACGTGGTATTATTTGCCCAAGGAACTCACCAATTATTCTTTCATCCTAACCAAACTAATTTGTTTTATCATAATGAATCGAACACCCAAGTTGGAATGCATGCATGCATGCGTGCTTGGACAAATAGGGTTGACAATTTTTTAATGAACAGGGAGTATACTTGCATTCTGTATTCATTTTGGGTTCGTAAAGATTAGCCACAAAGCGTGAAGTTTGGTTTGTAAGCTATGCCATGCCCTGCTATGAGTGATACCCAGCCTGGGCAGTTGTGGAGTTTGTTGTATTGTAAGTATTTTGTCTCCATAAGCGCGAAGTGCACTCTTGGACACAGGCAGGCATGTTTTTTTCACCAGACTTTCACTCTGAAAAGTGATGAATGAGTCTCAATGGTTTTCGATTGTATTTACAACAGATTCAAGTTCTTGGGTCTGTCTGTACGATCGCAACTTACTCGCCACTTTTCCCAATTCTAATCTAATTCCAGTATTTTGTTGTTTTTTGTGTTTAGATGCTCCTGTGTGCAAGCAGGATCGAAATGTGATAGTCGGTGTGTCAAAGGGGGAGCGAGTCACAATTAAATGTGAGCTTGAAGCTGATCCACAGGAAGTCAGTTTCCGTTGGGACTTGGCTTCTTCCGGTCAAATGATGCAAGTCCAACCTTCTCGCTACACAAGTACAGCTGCCAATAGTCTTCTTCACTATGCGCCCATCACAAATCTAGACTACGGCTCACTCTTCTGTCGTGGAACGAACACTGTCGGCACACAATCGGCTCCATGTGTCTTTCAAGTCGTGGCTGCTGGTGAGAATTTCTCTTACTAAAGCTGGGAGAAAGTTGAGGCTTTCTCCACTTTCTCCTCTAGGTGGCTTGCCGTTCACTTTCACCGTTTTGTTACATGACTTTGTGTAGCTTTAGCATCCACATCTATTTTCAGAATTCTGCGTACTTTCCCTAGGCTGGAGTTCTAAATTTGGAGAACAGGTGGAGGTGGGAGTCCTCATAGCCAACGAAGTGATAAAAATTTGCCAATACCAACGGCTATCGATGTTTTTTGTGCAATCTATTCAAAAACGTAGTGCACCAGAATTGATTTCTTCCTTGTTTATGTTTTTTTTTGAAAAGAGACAAGCTTTTTATGAGAATTCGAAACTTATTGTAATAGACTGGTGGTATTATTTTGGGAAAAGTTGTCCCGAGGGATACATTCATTGTTATCAACTTCGATGATCAGCTATAGCTTTGCAGACCATTTATGAAGATTCTTTCAAATGATTTAGAAAAACCGTCCCCTGTGACCAACTGCACTGTTTTCAACGAGACAAGTGAATCTGTGGAATTGAGTTGTGATGAGGGCAACGACGGAGGGCTCAGCCAACACTTTGTCCTCGAAGTTCTTGAAAGTGACTCTGCAGAACTTCGCTACAATGCATCTTCGAATAGCCCATCCTTCCATTTAGGAAATCTGACGCCCGTTGGCACCGGATTTCGTGTCCTCGTCTATTCCGTCAATGCCAAAGGAAGAAGTGAGGTTTTCAGAATTGACGACCTCGTCATCAGGCAGTCTGAAAAATACGCAGGTAAATATATCGCCATCGTCGGCACGGTTTTTTGTATTGGAATCATTCTAGGATCTACAATTTAGACGATTGGAGTATTTTTCAACTTCGGATGTCTGGAACGCTGCAGTACTTTTGCTCGAAAAGCGCAACCCGATGCATGAAAGTTTTACCTGCATTGTTTTGGAGAGCTCAAAGCAATTTCATTTGGTTTTGTGATTTTCCATCCAATTCCCAGTTTTGATTCATTCAACCTGCGTGTGTTTCTTGCTCAGTCGGCAACACTAACAACAGGATATTATCCAATCTTCACTATTTGCTTCCGAATTCGGATCCTTTCAGGGCAAGCAGCATTCACTCTTTTTCCTCTTAGAGCGATGCATTATACAATGTAAATGCAATCCTATATCGTGCAGTGCATATGTATTCCTATTTAAAAATGGATTCCACTCCGTACTCATGCTTCCACTGAAATTGCAGAAACTACATTACTTCTGGTGCCCGTCTGCAAGCTTTTTTTCTAAACAATGAATCATACAGCGATCTCATTCATTAACCAGCATTACAGCTAGTCTAGACTTTACTCGACTTTAATTTTTAATTCTCAAAATTCATTTTGCCAAATGTTTAAACATTTACTGCAATTGAAGCAAAAGCTTACGTAGTCTGAGATGTGTTTGTAATGTTTATTTTAAGGTTCAGTCCAATTCTCTTGTAAACAATTTTTATATATAATCTAAGAACCTATTCCATGCTCCACTTCCGTAAGTGGAGAGTATTGATTCGGTGAAGTATGTCTAGCGTAGTAGACTAATGTATTCACTTCGTGAGTAAAAACGTATTACGAATTCAAGATGTTTTTGTGCTTGAATTTCAAAATGAGAGCGATTCAGATAGTACATGCATATTATGCATTGTAGCTGAGCAGAATGGCTAAAGATGCATCGAAATATTCTTCGAATCACGACCTTAGCTCACGGAAACGCCCTTTGCACTTGCTCTCGTTTTTGGAAACATTGCCCACTTTGACACTATTACAAAATTTTTGAAGAGTTCGAATGACGATTCGTTCAAATCAACACCATTTCATTTTTAGATTTTTATCTCTGTAGTGACCACATGACTTAGAAAATATTGTGATACGTTGGTTTTATTTTGTAGCCGTATCACCGTCTGACTACTCGTGGCTCTCATTTGCCCTTTCGGTTGCGATTGGCGGAACTGCTGTCTTCCTGTGCGTTGGTTCAGTCGTGATAGTGCGAGCCCTACATTTCCGCTCCCGCCAACTGAAGCGAGAGTCAAAGAAGCGACAGGATGAGAACAGTCGAAAGAACTCTGAAGGGAATTTGCGACCTCACGAAGGGCAATTGGAGTTGAAGGACGGGATCTCAGTCGATGACAAAGACCCTGACATCATCCCGTCAAACGTAGGTATGTCGAAAATCGAAAGTGATGCTTTTCACATTTTCCCAACACCATCACTACATACTATCATTCTCCACCATGGCCAATGGTTCGATGGTTGTAGTCAGTCAGTAGACATGTAGAAAGAGTTCTTCAAAACCCTTTGTGTTTATTTAATACTTCTCCGGGGCTCAAATTCACTCAGTCAGTCATATCTCGATCTCGTTGTCGATGAAGTTTCACTTCCGCTCCATTTTCTCCTCTCCTCTCTGTACCTTGTTGACTTTAAAGACTTTGCCAACTCATGAGTGAAAGCCCCTGGACTTTGAGCGCGACACTTTCTCTCTCCACTCCCCCCTTTCCTGAAAGCCATAGCTCATACCACGTAGCCAAAGTAGGAATCGTGAAAGCTAAATACATTTTGAAACTTGTCTCTTCAATCTATGTGTTTATTGTTTCAGGTGGATCTGAACACTCAACGACCATTTCCTCTGCCGTCATGCTGCCAAATAGTATGAGCGGAGATGGTCGATCCTCGAGGTTAAGTTCCGGAGTTGTCAACGCTTGCTGCCTTCAGCCCAATGTATGACTCTTCTCTTATAAGTTATCAATTCAATTTGAACTGACCTTCTTTTGCTAACCCGGTTATGTCTGCTAACCCTTGGGATTTGACCACATCTGTTCTGTGTGTATTCGTTTGGTTTCTTCAGCTCAGCCCGCAGCCGGGCTTTCCTGTTTTGATTATGTGAAAGTAAAATCGAAAATCCATCCCATCTTATTCCTCGACATTTTAATAGGCTAAATTTCCTATCTCCCTTAAACAATTTCTTCCCAGAGTTGTACAAGAAAGCGGACAAATAGGTTAGAAGAGCTTCACGAGATGGTATCTGTCAATGGCATTCAAATGCTTGGAAACAAATTCTTTCAATTACCAAAATTTCTCCTTTTAATAATTTTGCAAACTTTTCTACCCGAACAACCCGGATAGATTTGTTCATCTGTCAGACTGGGCGCTTATTTCTTGAATGCAACCGAAACCTTGAGAAATCTTGCAAAAAAGTTTTTGTGGTAATCCTCTGACTCTGACCTTACCATTCAAATTCAAGTTTAGACGCTATCTCCTTCTCGTTGCTATTTTGCAGGCTTACATACATGTATTTGGAGGAGGGAAAAAATTTGAATTTGTATAACTAGGCAAATTCGGTTGACTGAATGAACATACATAGACTCAAGCGTTCCTAAGACAGTCTAGCAAAGAAAATTTTCAGAGCGATGCATTACATAAAATACTGCAAGCATGTTTGCAAAATATTTCCTGTTCGTTGAACGCAATGTTTTATAATATGAAACACTTGTAGAGTAGTAGAGCACAAAGCCATTAAATATCGTATCTCATGTACATAGTTAGCTAGCTAGCTCATGGAGCTCAAGACAAGGAAAGCAATATGTTAATGACATGAGATGTCTGGCGAAAGGCGAGAAAAACTACCCTACTTCCTTCCAATTTCACGTCAAGCAACCGGAGAACTCGAACGAAGCCTTGTAATTTTCGAGATTGGTTCTTTTTTCCAACTCAGCCTACTCGACCCAGTGCATATTTTTATGATGGATGAAAAAGAACAGAAGTAGTGTAGTTGTAGTGCACACGTACATGCACATACATGTGTGTGTGCGTGTTTCAGACTCTAATTTAGAGTCTGAGTGATGTGTTGAAAAGTCAGTTAGAAGTGTTCTCCTCCTCCCAACATTAACACACGTCAGACTCTAATTTTTACCCGTTTTTACCAAAATAAACGTTCACAAACCCTTGGTTTATACTTTACTACTTTCACTCTTGAAATTGATGTAGTTGGCGAATTCTTTGGAATTTATTTGCTCGAGGAGAGAAAGTGAAGTATAAACTAGGTTTAAGTTCCTCTCGCTTTCTCCCGTCCAAGCTAACCATGAAGAAAGCTAACGAAAGACTATCCTAAGCGTCAGTTAAGTTCACATTGATAAATCGATCTTTTTTTCATTTTCTCCCTTTTGTGATTCTCGGCACACTTGGACGAACCCCATTAGCTGGCCTACCCAATTGATCATCATCCCCAGCATCATCATCACCATCAACCACAATTTTTTAGTGATGAAGATCTCCTCTGTACATTTCATCCGGGCTACCGCCTCATCTCTCCACTTGAGCCCACCAACGAGCTTGAACCTTTCAACTCATTCCGTCACTCTACTGACCCTTACTTTGATACAAAGCTCATGAAGCAAAAACTACTGTCGACTCATGTTCCTGAGAGTTGTGTTTGATTTGTTTGATAGTCTAGTGCAAAGAATGGTTGGTGTCAAATGGCCACAAACTGTCGCCAGTATTATATTGAAACGAGACAATCTCATTTCGTGCACAAGCGTCATTTTCTGTATTACGTAATCTTAGTCTGTATTGTCCGCCGACGACGTGTGTAATTGAAGTGTTGGGTTGCTTTATGCGTATAGCTAAACAACGAAGATGTTCAACCAAACTCGCCCTCTCTTTGAAATTTAGGTGTAACTTAATTATATAAGTAAGTACGATAAAACCATACAAAATGCAAGCAGGAAACTAAAGTTTGCAAGTAATTGCTGTGAAATAGTTAATTGAACTTGTTAAGTCTTCATTACTTTTCTTAAGGGAATAAAATTTCAGTTGTACTATTTTGAAAGGAACTACACTACTGTAATGAATTTAAGAAAAAAAGGAGCCAGCACATGCCGTGGTTGATGTATAATGCGTAATGCGACTGCTGTCCTGCCAAACGTTAGAAAGTAAGTTAAGAACAGATTGTCGTGGAATTTTATGTGGACATCTTCTAGGATGGGTTGGCTACTTAAGGAAATGTTACTGTTTTTGTTACAAATAAAACTTTACAACAGAATATTTGTAGTTTGTTGTTTTGATATTTATTTTGGAAAGCCGCCGAAAAAAACTTACAAAAATTTGGTTGAAGTATTGATATAAATTCCCTGGTTGAACCAAGCAATTGATTGCCATAAACGTGTGAAAAAAATCAAGCTACGACGAACGAGTTTTGACTACGTTTTACTAAAACTCGTTTGAAGAGGTTTGAAGAGAAACTCGTTGAGATTTTAAATTTGGAAAATATTGTGCCTGCCTCGAGAGGAAGTCGTAAATCAGGTAGAACCAGACTGTTATCCCGATTCAAATATAAAGAGCTTCCAATGTAGTTGAAGTTGAGTGTATATAAGTCCAATTTTGGCTGTTTTCCCAGTGTCTTCATTTGAGTGTGTAGAATTAGGTCGTAAAGTCTCCATGATTGGGTTTAGTGGATGTCCTCACAAATACTCTACGCTATATCTATCTACGTCGTTGAGCCGAGTTTCTTGTGAGCATGACGTAGCCGTTATAACAAAATTGCACCCGAAGAGTGGAGTTATTAACTTCACAGCAGCGGCACAAGTGATAGCCGACTGGCCCAGAATTTAATCTCCATGTCGGTGGGTCGGTCTTGGAGCTAGGCTGGGAGGACACAACGCGAGATCCGTATCAGTAAAGTGCTCGCACATAAAAGCAACTCTAAGCAATGACAATTTCCCTGAAATGTATCGTCGTCCAAACTTTGGACTTGATACATTCTTGCAAAATTTGAAATGTAGGGAAATAAATTCTAACGACTAATCGCTTAGTGTACTACAAGGTTCGAAATAGGTTTTGGTTCACTGCCTCCCACTCTACTTGATGGAGAAAGCAGCAAAGCAAAATCTGGACTTGTCTAGCTGTGCGTGTCCGTCCGTCCTTCTTCCCCAGATAAGACAGCCACCAGGATAAGCAGCCTTCATCAGAATCAGATGCACATCTCACTTATGCAAATGAGGAGCACAGTTTGAGTCAGCAAAGTGAATTACCCGGACAAAGACACCGTGTCACGTCGGGGGGCTTGAAGAGAAAGTCAAACAAACTTCTCACTCAATGCCTATTAAGATATCCTCGTCGGGTTTCGTAGGACACTCTGCACTTTGCAGATGAGCGAATGCAGACGACTCTGGTTCAGCCAAACTTTCTCCTCCTACACTCACTGGCATGCAACTTTCACCGGAGAAAGTTCACCTAAACTAGGCAGGACTAGCCTTCAACGAGGAGGAGGACAGGACAGGAGGGATAAGTTGACGAGGTTGCTTAGGATTAGAGATGGGCAGTGACTAGTGACTAGCAAACGGACACTCTGTTCGCGATGGCCTCGACATGACAAGATAAAGAGACAAGTAGAGCCGAGCCGAAGAGAGTCCTTCTCTCTTACTCAACCAACCCTTCGTCGTCTGTCGGTCTGTCTGTCTGTCTATCTCATTTTCGTGTTACCAAAATTAATAGAGCGTTAACTTATGTCCAACTCACCTCCAAAGTTTCTGCATATCATATTGAGTTGGGAAACATGACTGGTATGAAAATACTTTGAGCAGAATAGAGAGCGAGAGAGAAAGTAAGAGAGGAGAGGGTTAATTCAGAGATTCAGATTCAGTCACCCACTCCAATGTTCTTGGCTTAGTTTTGGAACACAACATTTCATTCTGGTTGAAGCAGCAGCAGCGCTCAGTCACAGCCTCGTCTCAACGAGTGCTCCTTCAACCAAACGAACTCTCTGTAATGAAGGAGGTTTTCATAATTAAAGCGAAACAAAGTGTGGTTTCATTTAGTAAATAAAGTCGAGCAGAGAATTAATTATTCGTATTCGCGCCAGTACAGAGGGAGCAAGCAGAGATTTGGGTGAAAGTATGACTAGCGTTGGCCTAGATTTCGTGGTAATGTGTTGTGAAATTTTTAGCGGTGCAAATGCAGATATAAATTTTGAATGCACCTAGAATTTATGGGTTGACACAATCGCACACTTCAAGTTACGGAAATTGGTGTGGACCAAATTGCCGCAACATTTTGTTACCCCTTGTATTTTGTTAGTTATACGCACAATGCATGCACGCCACGCTCGATTTTCACATTCACATATGTGTTTCATTAAGGGAGATGAAGGTATTTGTTCTGTCTAGACCTGCATGCATAGTTAGTACAAGAAAACAACCTTAGGTGTAACGAACTGAATTTTAATGTAACGTATTTAGTGGAAAAGGAGGATTAGGACACAGATACCGGCAGATTTGGGGGATTCAAGCTCGTCACGTTCCGCGTTAACGGTTCAATTCTACAGCTGCACTGAAATCATTTTCTTCTTCGAGTTCTATACCTTAAGCAGACGAGAAGTGCTTCGGTTCTGCACTGTTCCGTTTACTTCCAATTTTATGGAGCTCTCTGGATTGACTCATGAAATAGACAGCTTTAGTAGTCTGGCTTGGATGGGTTACAATTGGAATCGATTGGACGAAGAGTTGAATTTAAAAAAAGCAAACTTTAAGGGGGCAAGTTGGGATAGAGTGATTCGTAATAGTTGCCTTGCAATTTTAATTTTTTGCAAGGATTTGATGACCTATTTTGAAAAATCGGTTTAGCCATGCCGAG
>JAQGCM010000614.1:0-22909 GCA_034699705.1 Hymenaphorura dentifera | reverse complement strand
TCCAGAGTCGACCCAAACGGACGGGAATACTGTATAGCATGGCACTTCGTGCTTCACGTCTCACTATTTTCAATACTGCATACATTTCTTCCAAAAAAGGCAAAACCAATCTGCAGCGTGATTGTTAGTTTGTTTTTTTAACTTTTATTTACGAGACCATCATCATCGTCCTGCTTAAAAAATCATGAATGATTTCATGGTATTGTAGCGCTTTGCCCCATGCAAGATTGCAGAATCAATTAACACCTTCTGACAAAGTCTTGGAGGCAAGTACGACTTGTTTAAATTATTGGTTAACACTAACACCTCATCGGCTGATTCGTGATTTCGTGATCTGGTGAGGTGAATCTGGTCAAAGGTGAGGATTTCAGGAGTTGGAGACAAATTGTCACTTGAACATCAGCTGATCGACTGACAATTTCTCAACTATCAGTTCTAAAATTTATTCATTAGTACTGAAATTTTATTCAGTATTTTGTGATTAACGAACCTGTGAATATCAAAGACTTCATCAATCATCAACAATAAACCAAGGCCAAGATGCAAGCCAATGTGCGGACCCTGTTGCGACAGCCGTTCAGGTTGACCAGAATATCGCAAAACTGGAGAGCAATGTCAACTAGTCATGAAGCCGACGTTGTGGTCATTGGATCTGGTCCTGGTGGCTACGTCGCAGCCATTAAATCTGCTCAGCTGGGATTCAAAGTAAATCAATTCTTTTTTTTTTACTTCAGTGATGATTGAATCATCTTGACTTAATTGATGTAGTTCAGAAATACGATTATGCTCCTTAAATTATTCCAATGTCAAACTTAACAATTCTATTATTTAATCGACCAAATCAAAGCTTCATTTCTACAAGAAGACAGGCCAGAAGAAATTATGAATTGCCTGAGCGGATAGGTTATAGATTCAAACTTTATGACCTTGCTTTGACCTTGGCGGAAGACTAATGTTAAAATTTTATTTAAGATTTTTAAATGAAGAGAGTTGGTAATCATGCTCTTTTCGCTGTTATTCAGAACTGATACATATAAATACTCCAAATTAATACACTTTTAGGATAACAAATCCTGTTTGCAGCGCTAGAATCCAATCTTGTTGAAACTATAATATTTTGCCTGGCGGAATCGACAAAGCTTTCAATAAAGCAGTTCCTTGATCAAATACCAAACAATTTATCACTTCAGATCATGTGTCGGAGTCAGAAGTAGAATGGACTTCTTGACTTGAGTAAGACTACTTTTAGATGAGGATGAGTCGCATTAGTCTAATTACCATTCATTTTGAATACATTTTCTGCTAAAATTGTCCTGAAAGAAAGCCGAGCGCCGACCTACAGTCTACAGGAAGATTTTGCAGGGAAATTACTTTAATTATTTTTGGTGTTCTAGACTATCTGTGTGGAGAAAAATTCAACTCTGGGAGGTACATGCCTAAATGTCGGCTGCATTCCTTCCAAAGCACTGCTAAATAATTCCCACTACTACCATATGGCCAAGGAGGATTTTAAAAACCGTGGCATTGAAGGTAACGATAATCTTGCACTAACAACAATGTTTTACTCGTTATTTGTCCTATTCGATGCGATAGTGCCAATAGTCCGAGTGCGATTAGATTACGTAAATTGCCACTTGCCACCTATCTAACTCGGCTCATGTTTGGATATAATGCCATAAGTAACCATTTTTTATTTTGTATTTTGTATTAGTTGACAATGTTCGACTGAACCTAGAACAAATGATGGCTTCGAAATCGAGTGCTGTTAAGGCCCTGACTGGTGGCATAGCACATCTCCTTAAGCAAAACCAAATAACTCATCTCTCTGGCCACGGAAAGATCACCGGTGCAAATGAAGTGACAGTACTTAAAAGCGATGGAAGTTCTGAGACTGTTAATGCAAAACATATTATTATTGCCACTGGATCTGAAGTTACGCCGTTTCCAGGAATTGAGGTAACACGTAACTGTAACAATGTAACATTTATCGAAAAATAAATTTTACTCATTTAATTCATATTTCTGAACGTACAAAAATATTTTCCAGATTGACGAACAATCCATCGTGAGCTCAACCGGAGCTCTATCACTTCAAAAAGTTCCAGATTCGATTGTTTTAATCGGTGCGGGAGTCATTGGTTTAGAGTTGGTAAGTCCGTCTAGCGGACAATAATTGTTTGTATGTCCTTTCAATGCAGTCTTACTTCTTCAGTTAAGAAGTTTCAAGCCAATCTCTGGCAACTCTGTCTTGACAGTTTCTTAAGTAAACTTTGTCTTTCAAGTCAATCTTAATTTAAACGCGATTGAAATCATGAATTTTTATTTGCAGGGCTCAGTTTGGTCGCGACTAGGGTCCAAGGTTACTGCAGTAGAATTCTTGGGCTCTATCGGTGGGCTTGGAATTGATGGGGAGATGGCTAAAAATTTTCAACGAATCCTAAAGAAACAAGGAATAAATTTCAAACTTCAGACTAAAGTGACAGGTGCGTCAAAGAAAAACGGGCGCGTGGTTGTCAATGTTGAAGCAGTTAAAGATCCAAGCAAAAAGGAAGAGGTGGGTAATGCTAGCCACCATTTCACAATAGCTTAAACGTGAAATTTGAACATGACTGGATCAAAATATGAGCTGGGCTAATATTAAATTTCAATCGATCGTTCTCCTAGATTGACTGCGAAGTTTTACTTGTGTGCGTCGGACGACGGCCTTATACTGAGAATTTAGGCTTGGAACAAGTTGGTATTACAACTGATGAGAAGGGCAGAATCCCAGTGAACTCCCGATTCCAGTCGGCGGTTCCAAGGTACGATTTCTTTATCTTTAATCGCCAGACGACGAAGGCTTCTAGGCTTCCGAAGGCAAATATTGCCTTCTCACAAAGTGGACTAGTATAAGATAAACACAAGAAAGTTGTAGTTGGCATTTCAAAAGCCAAACCTTCCGCGTTAAATACGTCTTTAATTTTTTTTAAATAATTCTGTCTGATAGCATTTATGCAATTGGAGATGTCATTCATGGTCCTATGCTAGCGCACAAGGCTGAAGATGAGGGAATAATTTGCACGGAAGGTATAAAGGGTCTCCCTGTGCATATTGATTACAATTGTGTTCCATCCGTAATTTACACCCACCCTGAAGTTGCTTGGGTAGGCAAGACGGAAGAGGATCTCAAAAAAGAGGTAGGGAACTGATACAAACAAATATTTTGACATTGTAGTGCGGTCCGAGTTTAATTTACTGATTAACTGTCACTCGCAGGGAGTAGAATACCGCATAGGCAAGTTTCCATTTGCCGCAAACAGTCGAGCCAAAACAAATAACGACACAGAAGGTTTGGTTAAGGTTCTAAGCGATAAAAATACTGACAAACTACTGGGAACTCACATCATCGGACCCGTAAGTTTTTTTATAACAGATGCTTTCTTCTATACAATCAACAAGAAATCACTAAATGTGAACTAAATGTGTATTGAATGAAAATCTGAACAGGGTGCTGGTGAAATGATTAATGAAGCTGCGCTAGCCATGGAATACGGGGCTTCCTGTGAAGATATTGCCCGAGTTTGTCATGCACATCCGGTAAGTTGTAAAAATAATTATTCAGCTTGAGCAGTAGAATTTACTTTATTTTAATTTTGCAGACTTGCTCAGAAGCTCTTCGAGAAGCAAATTTAGCCGCATACTTTGGAAAAGCGATAAACTTTTAGTCAACCAATGTTTCTTGCTAGTAACTAATTTTAAGAAGGTTGTCCAAATCCTCAACTTTGACCAGTGTTCTATATCCCTACTGCATCAGTAATAAAATCAGCTGAATCGCGTCTGGTTGGTTTTTATTGCTTCTGAGTAGAGTTAGCGACGGTTGCGCTTTACTATGTGCAATTTTACGAAATCTCTCGATCAGTTTGGTCATACAATAATAGAAAATTACATCAACACCAAGCGATACAATTTGTGCAGTTAAACCAAAGACTCTTGTTTATTAAAAATTGAACGTTCTGTATGCATGTACTTCAAATAGTCCTAAATACTTTATTGTATAAATTGTAATATTAGCTGAATTCGAATTCCACAAAAGCTTATATATCAGTGATCCTATTTTTTGTCGGCATTGGACGGTAAAGTGAGTTCATCTAAAAGTGAGGTGAGGTGAGGATTTTCCCCCAAAGCAGAACATTCATCCCTAATTTGTTGTTCAAGGGTTTTGAGCGCACTTTGAGTGTAAGCAAGCGACCCAAATTTGTCCAAGAGAGACACGAAATATCGTTTTAGATCAACATTTTTGGTTCGCTGTCTCAAAATACGAGATATCTGCGTATCGTCTGGATTTGAATGAATGGCGTGGATAACAGGAAAACTAAATTTCCCTTCAGTTAGATCTTCGCAGTAGCTCTTATTTTCTGAATACTGTAAAAACAAATTTCAAAGTTTTTCATTTACTACAAAACAAACCGTATCCTTGTTGGGGATGCAATCCGCCAATTTAAGATTGTTGGTAAAATTTAAATTTTAACTATATTTAAAACAAGAGGGCCAGTAGTAGAAGAGGATATGGAGCGAATTGGTCTTTCAGCTAGCTACTATAGATCTTACCTCAGTTAGAACAAGGTTTGCGTAGTCATCCCTTACTTGGAAATACAGTCCAAGTAGAGATACGATTTTCTTTAAATCCAGCTCTTGATGTACACTGAAAAGTTGCAGAAGGCGAATTGCAAGCATGAACAATCCTCCAGTTTCTGTAAAGGTGAATTTAAAGAGAACGAGTTCAGCTCAGTTCCCACCTCATTTCAATTAAAAAAAAATCAAAAAAGAACATTTATTTTTAAAATAAAGTCGTACTTTTCACAATTGTATCCCGATACTGACTTTCGGTCGGGCATTGAAACGTGTCCCTGCAGTATATTTCCATTCCTTGTCCACGGTGCAGTTCCAGTAGTTGTTCATTAAACACTTTGACTGCCTAGGATTAAAAAGTCCATATCACATCGTAAATTATTCATTGTGCAGTAAGACGTAAGATATTTCATTCCAACTTCCATTTTAGTAGAAGTTTGCACTTGCAGGAATAGAATGCAATGTGTAGTGTAGGAAGTTTTAAAACATTAAATATTTCTTTGCTACACTACTCTGCTCACCTGTTCATGGTTGAGTTCCAGTGTTTTCTCCAGTGCAATAAAATAGACGTAGGTTGCTGCGTTGATTGTTTGTGGAATTCCGTAAATCATGTGTGCAACTGGTTGTGCCCGGCGAAGCTCACTCCCGTCTTCAATATCATCAATCCTGCATGAATATATTAATAGAATCAGTTAATTTGCCGAATAATAATAACACAGTCGTGCAACAACCAATTAAATCCCGAAATTAGTAAAAATCACAAAAGTTTAAATCTTCCAGTTTTAGCCTGCGGACTCGCTGGCTCACGGTAGAGCCTGCACGGGATGGGAATGGGAATCGTTTTCAGCATCAAACTAACGACACCGAAACCGAAATGATTGTATTGAGACCTAATTGGACTGGATAATTTAATTGCTAATTTATAAAATATTACAGAGGCTTAATTAACTTACAGGAGGGATGCATTATGTAGTAACTCAACAATATCACAGACTTTGCCCAGTGTTTCCAGCGGAACTTGTAACCAGTGATTGAAGGCGAGTGCTAATTTGGACCTAATCTGTTTACCTGGAAGGGAGCAAATATACTGGAATGGTTGAAGCAAAACTTTGTCATCTTCCGGATTTCCGGATTTACTTTCCGCCTTAGGATTCATTTTTCAGAAAGACTCGAGATTTACGAACGAATATTACGAAATATATTCAATAATATGCTCTCTCGGCTGCTTGTGAGTTTCTAAATCACAATTGCTTGTTACTTTAAATCTCTATTGCTTGTTACTTTCTAAATCACAATTCCCTGTGACTTTGATGAATCAGACAGTCAAACTACGTAACTTCTTGCACCAGCTGGACATGATCTCGTCTCGATGTCACTGAGATTGAGATGCAAATAGCGGTTTTTGGATTGTTTAAAATCGAAATAAATTCTGTTGGCGCTGCATTTCTCATTACTCGTGTGGGTATTAGGGTTTACAAGGGAATGCTATGTTATGGTTCTCTCTGTAATGCAGAAAATGCGGCTTCAATTTTGAACAGTGTTCGACTAACTAAATGTATGATTAAAATAATAGTATCTAGAGAATACTGGCTGCACTTCTTAGCCGCGAATGAGCCCTACAGAACTATATGTTCAACAATCAGCATGGATTCCATACACTCGCCAGGCTTGAGAGTGAACTACGACTACAGGAATTATACGAATTATTAAAGTCATGCCCTATTCTTGAACATATTGCCCTGATTCGGGAATCAATTATTTAGTCGTACAGCGTTGATTTTAGATCACTATGTACGACTGATCACTGATCACTAATGCTGTGTAAAAGAGTCCAATCGGAGAGAAATAGGTGAGGTCGAGGTGATACTGGTCCCTTGTTAGCCATCGGCAGGGCGCTAAATGTTGGAGATTGAAATTGTGCAACTCAATGAATTCTGCTCCTGATTCGACGGGAGAGTGGCGGGCAGTTTCCTTATTGGTATTTTAGTTCCTTTCTCTAAGACGCAACCGAAACACCAAAACTAACAATGAGAGTGTAGCGAAGCCGTCCCAACTTTTTATTCCAGTCTAATTCCGGGCTTCTCGAGAATCTGTCTTAGACTTGACTTACTCGCTCGAGTCAGACACAACAACTAACAACTAAATCAGTTCCAGCAAAAACCAAATTACTTATTTTCTTTCATCATATTCAGAATAATTGTTGGGTGGGGATTGTGGTCTTCCTTGAGTCGGACATAGTAATCGGTTTTCAATACGAGTAAGTGATCGCTTCGTGAAGTATGCTTCAAATTTATTTTATATGTTGTCGTAATATTCAATTTCAAAAGGATAAAATTTGTAAATATTATTAACTCACATTGATTGGCCACAAGCCATCCATACTATACTAACTATAACATTTCCGTCGGTGCCTCCTTTAACCGTCAGAAGTTCCGAATCTTCCAAACTCTTTTTTTTTCATTTTGGTAAGCGTCTACGGGAAAGCAGAAAGGCGGAGAAAGCATTGTTTGACAAGTTTAGCGCAGTTTTTTTCTTTCGTTTGTCTTTAGGTTGATACAGTCAGCGGATCCAGCTTGAAACGCAACATGGACTACGAATCAGATATAGGTATAACGTGTATGGTTTTGCTCTACTTTAACATTTAGACGTGGTTTAATGTTTAATTTGTCATTTGTATATAACTAAATTTTATATTATGTTGATTTAGAAAAAATTAAAGATTTCCTCTCCGGCTACTACAAGGACAAAGACGGAGCTGCTAAGGACTTTAAGTATGCCAGGCAACTTACAGAACTGGCTAACCGAGAGCAAGTCGCTCTAGTAGTTGACTTGGATGACTTGCAAGAATATGGCGACAATGAAGAATTCATAAAGAACATTGAACTCAACACGGCAAGGTATACTAAATACATACTGCTTATTATGAGCATAATTTGATTAAGCGCATAACATTTTCATTGTTATTAAACTGAATTACACCATATAAATCCACTGGTTCAGCAGGGAATTGGTTGTTGCGATTTCTTGGTGAAGTCAAGGAATGAAATATCTCCATTCAGTTCTTTCTTCCATTTAATCAAAGTCCATACCAATTTGTCCATAATTTGTTTACGTCCGCAGGTTTACACAACTTTTGTCCGAAGCAGTGTTAGATATTTTACCTCAGTACAAGACTCGAGATAATGTTTGCAAGGACTCGTTGGACGTCTACGTTGAGCATCGTATCACTGCAGCTCGCCGCCACGAGGAAGAGGGTGTCAATCCAGTTGACGTAAATGCTAAATTCCCGCCAGAGCTTATACGTAGATTTGAAGCTTATTGGAAGCCGCGGAGCGCCGTAAAAGCTATTAGTATTCGATCCCTTCGGGCTGACCAGGTAAACATTACGACTTTATAGTTTATATGACAGCTTAAACTGATTTTATACTGATTTTTAGATTGGGAGGCTTGTTACAATTCACGGGACAGTTATTCGTGCTTCGGAGGTTCGACCATTGCTAAATGTAGCAACTTATTCCTGCGATATGTGCTCTGCCGAAACTTTTCAACCCATTTCTGGACTAAGTTTCTCTCCCCTCTTATCTTGCGTGTCAGAATTTTGTAAGGGGAATAAAACCGGTGGAAGACTTCAACTTCAAACAAGAGGCTCCAAATTTGTCCGATTTCAAGAGTTGAAAGTACAAGAGCAAAGCGGCGATGTACCGGCAGGTCATGTTCCAAGATCAATTACAGTGCATTGTCGTGGAGAGAATACTCGATTGACAGCAGCAGGAGACCATGTTGCGATTAGTGGTATTTTTCTACCACTCTCAAAGAGTACAGCTTTTGCCCAATTGACGCAAGGGTTACTTACGGACACGTTTTTGGAAGCTCACGTAAGCGCGTTCCTTGATACTCTACCTTGTGGTTGCTTCTTCATCCTTCATCTAATTTGATTTGATTGCGTTTCCATTAGCGCATTATTCCCATTTCCAAATGGGATGAAGGAGAGGTCGGAGGTGACCTTACAGACGAAGAACTTGTCGGCATTACCGAAAGTGACTTTTATGAAAAATTGGCTGCCTCAATTGCTCCTGAAGTATATGGCCATGACGATGTCAAGAAGTCCCTACTTTTGATGCTGGTAATTCTCATGTTTTCACAACTAGTCTTATAATTCATCACTTTTTTTAATAAAAATGACAAACATTGAATAATCCTTGGCCAAAATGATCTTACTAAGAAATTAACATTAATAGGTGGGTGGAGTTGAACGGAGCGTTGGTGGACTGAAGATTCGAGGCACGATAAATGTGTGTCTCATGGGAGACCCAGGGGTGGCAAAATCTCAACTTCTCTCCTACGTTGATCGACTAGCTCCGAGAAGTTAGTGCTTAATTTTCAAATTTGTTCACAAACGATTGAAACAATATTTATCAACCTCTTAAAGTTATTCAACTAATTCACAAATATTTTGCGCTTAGGTCAGTTGACTTCTGGACGTGGTTCAACTGGTGTCGGTTTAACAGCTTCTATTATGAAAGATCCAGTGACTGGTCTTATGACCCTTGAGGCTGGAGCGCTAATGCTTGCAGATCAAGGTACTGACTGTTAAACTTTCCCCTGTTACCAATTCAATCCCATCCGTATTATCGAAAATTATATTTCTTCCTCTGAAGAGTTCTTTTGTGTGGCAATTGTCTCTCTGAACCAGTATAAATTGTTCCCCGCATTTATCGTAAAGCGTTAATTCATTTCAGGTGTTTGTTGCATTGACGAATTTGACAAAATGAATGAATTTGACCGAACATCACTTCATGAAGTAATGGAACAGCAAACCATTTCCATTGCAAAAGCCGGAATTTTGACAACGCTTCATGCCCGAACTGCTGTTTTGGCGGCTGCAAATCCTGCTTACGGTCGTTACAACCCACAAAGAAGTATCCAGGATAACATCGCTTTGCCAGCCGCTTTGCTGTCTCGTTTTGATCTGTTGTGGTTATTGCAGGTACTCAATCTGTACGGAGCTGTTAAGAGCTCACAATAAATCCACGAACGTACACATTTGTACCTAACCCGTGCGAACAGTCAAAATTTAATATTATGGATTTTCTTGAACTTCACATCTTGCAAACTCGTCTACAAATTGTCGGAGTCCCTAATTCATATTTCTGTTTCAGGATAAAGCTGATCAGCGTGAAGATTTGCGACTGGCCAAGCACATTACTTACGTACATCAGCATTTGAAGCAACCACCGACCGATATCAAAGCCCTTGATATGGCTCTTATGAGACGCTATATTATCGCCTGTCGGAAGAAGAACCCGACCATTCCATCTTCGCTGAGTGAACGCTTGGTTGGCGCTTATGTTGAATTAAGAAACGAAGCCAGAAATTCACGTGAAACAACAACATTTACGTCTCCCCGATCTCTGCTGGCTATTTTGCGCTTTTCAACTGCTTTGGTAATTACAGATTCGACCGATTTGTGTTCGACTTTATGCCGTATTCAGGATGCAAAATCTGCGGGAGAAAAAAAATCTTACCCGACCCAACAAATTTCTTACCCTTAAGAAATTTGTCGGGAATGGCGGCCAAAGGCAATGAGGGGCCGCAGGCGAAAATTTTTGAAAAGCTTAACTATAGAGTGCATTAAAAGTTGATTTAAGCGGAAAATTTTGCCACAAAATGGCCGGTTTTTTGAAGCCAAAAAAATTCATTTTTAATATAGAAATCTTGCAGTTTTTTGTCACACAGAATATATCCCGTGTTCCTTCTTCCCCCCCCCCCCCCTCCTCCTTTTCTTTCCTTCCCCTCTTTCTCTTTTATTTTATTTTTTTCTTCCCTTCCCCTTCTTTTTTCTTACCCGACCCTCGGTACCACGGTACGGCAGATTTTGCATCCGCCAGTACAAAATGAGTTCCGATTCCAAGTTGCAATGGTTGCCTGGATTTGGTTCCACAATAACTTATGAGAATATTAATATCGTGTATAACTTTAACGGAAGCGCTTTGATATGAACAGGCTCGGCTTCGCATGTCTGATGAAGTGATTGAGGATGATGTCAGCGAAGCCATTCGTCTTGTTGAAAAATCACGAGATTCCGTCAAACCAGGTAATTCCTTGTTTCTGATCACTAATCAGAATGTAATTGGAAAATTGTGATATTTGTTGTCAACGTGTCCCCTCTTTGATCGTTGAAGGTACGCAATGATTTTACTGGTATACTTTGCTCTAATACAAAATTCTATTGGCTTAGGAATTCAAACACAAACACAAAGAAACATGCCCGCGACGGAACAAATTTCGCAGATGATTCGAAAATTGAAAGCAGCCATGCCTGAAGATGAGGCATCGGTTCCAATGAAGGCAATTCGGGAGAAAGCTGCTGCACTTGGATTTACGGTTGAGCAACTTGACCGATGCCTGGACGAATATGAGAACATTAATGTTTGGATTATTAATCAGAATCGCACGAAAGTTACATTCGTGTAGTGTGCCGGGCTAGGCTATAATTTTGATTTGATTTCTGTATTTCTGCAGCCCTTCTAATAAACTTTTGACATTTTTTCATCATGTTCATTGCAAAGATAAAACTGAGTTATATTTATTCTCTCGGCTTTGATGGAAAAATTTGGGTATTGATTTTGAGCTGTTGATAAAACCTGGCTGGCGTAAATAGACCGGATCAGGGCATTTCCATACATACCGCGATGGCATGCTTTGCGTGACCGGTCAAAATTTCAATGAATATTTTGTCCTACGGCGCGCCGATTCCAATGCTGGCAAACAACACATTTGGACTTTCTGCCTTCACGAATATCACCAATTCCATTTGACACGACTTAGTTACATGTTACATAACGTATCGTTTTTTTCCATTTCTTATCGTATTCCTTTGAGAGATTGACCGACTGACACTTGATTGTGGTTATTTTCCTTTGCGTTCCTTGTTTGCTCGCTCGCCTCAACGCCCTACCCTCTCCAATTTTGGATCATCAAAAACTCATTGCAGCATTCTTAGTTGAAATTGAGTTTTCAAAGCAAGCCTTCACAAATCACAACATATTGCCAACAAAATAGCCATTTCGGGTCAAAAATTTCGAGAAACAATTTTCAAAAATGTCTGAATATGCGGGGAAGGTAAGATTTTGACTGGTCCTAACAAAATAACGTCTGCACCCTCTGCACTTTGTAAATCTGCAGTTTCCAGCCTGAATTGTAATAAATTGTAGTTGCATTGCAACATGTACCAGAAAGAAATGTTCAGTTTCAATCCTGTATTTTGGGTTTAAACCCCTGGCCCCGAATGAGACTTTGATAACATATTTAGATTCACCGATTGACCGATCGGTTATCAGTAAAATGATTGCTCAGTTACTTTTTAATCTATTGTTATACATGTTTTTAGACCATCGTTTGCCGTGCTGCAGTAGCTTGGGAAGCCAAAAAGCCTTTGACAATCGAGCAAATTGAAGTTGCACCTCCAAAGAAAGGCGAAGTTCGGGTCAAAATTTATGCGACTGGAGTTTGTCACACGGACGCGTATACGTTGGATGGACTCGACCCGGAAGGAGTCTTTCCTTGCATTTTAGGACATGAAGGCGGAGGAATTGTGGAAAGCGTTGGCGATGGAGTTGTCAGTTTCCAACCTGGTGACCACGTCATCCCTCTCTACATACCACAATGCTATGATTGCAAATTTTGTCATTCAACCAAGACAAATCTTTGTGGCAAAGTTCGCCTGACTCAAGTCAGACAATAAACAAACAGAAACAGCTCTTTCAATCTTCAACAATCAAATCTAACGAACCAAAAATATTTTAGGGGAAAGGAGTTATGCCGGACGGGACGTCAAGATTTTCATGCAAAGGTCAACAAATTTATCATTTCATGGGTTGCTCCACATTTTCCGAGTACACTGTCGTCGCAGAAATTTCACTTTGCAAAGTGAATGAAACAGCTCCTTTGGAAAAAGTGTGCTTGCTCGGCTGTGGAATTTCGACTGGGTATGGGGCTGTTTTAAATACTGCTCAGGTAGAAGTTGGCTCCACGGTTGCTATCTGGGGATTGGGGGCAGTTGGCCTGGCTGTGGCTATGGGTTGCAAAACGGCTGGAGCAAAACGGATCATTGGTATAGATCTAAATCCGGACAAATTTGAAATTGGTAGGCATATTTGATAATTTGATTGAATTGAACCCTCCATGAATGTACACTTCCAACCTCTAGATTTACCGATTAATTAGATTCGGTATATTTTTATAATTTAGCAAAGAAGTTTGGCTGCCTGGAGTTCGTAAATCCAAAAGACCACAAGAAACCAATTCAAGAATTGCTCATTGAGATGACTGACGGAGGATTGGATTACACGTTTGAGTGCATCGGAAATGTCGAAACTATGGTACAAATTATTGGTTTATTCCACGTCTAATTTTAAGCAGGGTCTTTCTCCATTCGTCTCCTCTGCAATTCCATCCAATACATATTTTATCTAATATTGTTGCATAACTTTCGGCATAGCGTGCAGCTTTGGAGTCCTGTCACAAAGGTTGGGGTACATCTGTAATTGTTGGTGTTGCTGCAGCCGGAAAAGAAATTTCAACCAGACCTTTTCAACTTGTCACTGGTCGCGTTTGGAAGGGAAGTGCCTTCGGAGGTTGGAAAAGTCGAGACTCTGTTCCAAAACTTGTCGAAGAATACTTGAAAAAACGAATTCTGGTGGATGAATTTGTCAGTGGACAAATGCCGTTGAAGGATATCAATAACGCATTTGACCTAATGCACAAAGGCGAAAGGTGAATAGTTTCCTTTCTCATTACATTCTCTTACGGAGAACATTTTGCATACGACATTTTTAAACTATGCAAGGCGTTCTGATGATCTAACGTTTGATTATTTTGATTTTTTTTTTGCAGCATTCGTACCGTACTCATCCTATGAAATCATTTAACATTGAAAGAAATATGAAACTGAAAGAAAATAAATTTCTGTATTTTCTCGGATCAAATCCTCGTGAAATGAACTATCATTTGCAATGCACATATTCAGAACAACTAGAAGTCATACTCATAAGTAGACGTCATATACAGAATTTACTCGCACCGTATGTCTCAATACAGGAGTAGAGTTTTGGAAAACATTCTAATTTTAATGAGCTACTGCGCATAGATTATCATAACATTACAAATGCTCAAAAATTTATTACTGAGCTGATTAACTTTTCACAGGATTGTTATGTACAAATCTCGTTTTTGCATCCATCCGTCAACCTGGGCGCGAGTTCAAAAACCCCAATGGAATCAATCCATAGGGTAGCGATTTAGTGAATTCAACAATAAATTTAAAAGGGCTTGAGGGCAAACAATCCAAAGATTGTATTTCTGCATTGGATCATTAAAAAAAGTCAACCTCCTGGTGGCCGTTTAAACGTTCCCTTCTGCAAGATTCTTGGCCCTTCAGTCCGAGGGTATGGGCAGTACTGAAGAGTTTAGTTTGACTGGTGTTGATCTAGGCGTACTTTTTCAAAACAGCTTGTGATTCGTTGGCCGCTCCAACAGTCTTCAGAATCCGCCCGATTTCAGGAACGGCAGACCTGTTAGTCCAAATTTAAACAATTACCAACCAATCTAACTCCATCAATGCTTTCAGTAGTACATGAGTTTGGCGTCACATAAAACACATAAAGTCTCAGGGACAAGCGATAGGAATAGTTTGGTTTTGTCAGGTTGTGACTGCAACCAAAAAAAATTGGGGAATCCTTCCAGAAATCAATAGTGGCAGCACAAAAAAAACTACCCTCAAATCCCGCCCTGCGAAAAGTCACCCCGAAAAAACGAGACCCTGAAATTGGCTTTTTTAAGATCAGCTAAACTCTGGACAACCCTATTTATCAAATATGAAAATGCAAACACTGTAATCCCGACCTGCAGTCAACAAAAGTTGTGCAGACCGGGATTACAATATTGCTCAGAATAAAACTCAAATTTTGTCCGATCCTGATCGTGGTTTAATGAAATCAGATGGATGCACACGGCACAACTTATGCATACAAAACATTTTCGGAGTCGTATTTTCGTGAGTGATTTGTCGGCGTTTAGTGTTACGTAAAAGACCGTTCTAAACATTATCTTACCTGTTTGCAGCAAGTGAACAATCTGAACTTTGCACTACGAAAACTAAGCATCGGATTAATTGTTGGATTCCATTTGGAAGCTCCCCATTCGAATCAGGTGAAAGCCACGAACTTGGTAAAACTGTAACAATCTACAAATACCCACACTTTAGTCGTGATAACGGTTTTGAAAGTCGAAATTAATCGGCGACCATCAACGGCGGCAACCCGCTGTGTTACAAAATAAAATACTAGAAAGTTGAAGAATTTGAGCAGCAAATCATTCTAACCATATTTGCTTTCTCGGCACTGTCGGCGAGATCAATTCCAGTTCTAACGCCAAGTAGGATGTATCGAGTGAGAAGAGCATCGAGGGCTAATATTTGCAAGGGCTTATCGCTGAGGAGTCCAGACCATACCGATATGTTCTCGAGGATTTTAACGCTGAACCAGAACTGACGGGCAGAGTATACGCTGGCAGGAGTGCACTTATTCGTAACCGCACTGCAATACGACAGTAAGAGTGAATAAATACATAAAAGAAACTCCGGTACAATAGCTAGTTTTCTAGAATCTTTGAAAGGTCGTCAGGAATGTTACCTTTTGGGAAATATTGGAATGAATACGTCGTTATCGACTGTGTCCTTAAATTTTGAAATGATGGTGCACATCAGCGAATGCATAGTTTTACTATTTGGTCCGAGAGACCAGTCATTCACAAGCTTCATCACCAAATTCACTAGTTTCCTTGTGTCTCGACCTGAAGTAGGATCCCATGTCACTTTCACCAGAGCTGGCAAGAGAAAAACACAGTAAGAAACGGTTGAATCCTTTTGAGTTTTAATAAGAAACTTACATTCCAACCAAGGCAGCAAAACCTTTTCAATTGTAAGTGGGACAGCTCTTGAATCTGGATCTAATATCAATGTTTGCGCAGTTTCATTTTTCACAAATCCATAAGTAAGAAGAGTTTGGATCCATTCAAAATTCGTGAGGTCGGCATCATCCTGGATTAAGGTACAACGATCAACAAAACGTGGTCACAATTTATTAACGAGTTTGTAATGTAAAGCGTGCATTAGGAAGAGATAAATTGCATACATCGAAGAAAGCTCATATAGTAGGTTTGTGTATAAGTAAACAAAAGGTAAAGGTGGTATAAGAAAAACCTCGTTTTGACCCGTTTTAGAAATTGATTTACTTCGGTAAGATTTAGAGTTCAGAGTACGTTCATATGAAAGCGAAAGTGAAAATCACACTTACCGACAAAGGATCCCAGCCTAAAATACTCAATCTGATGTATGGAGCAATTAGCTTAGGAATGCACAAGTTGGTATAGGACTCTTGGTAGGAGGAAAGGTCGGTGTCTCGCCATTCTTTGAAACGAGAGAGTACGTCCTCTAGGCTGGCAAACTCCGCATTCACATCCTCAAAAACTAAGAGAGAGTCCCGTAGTATTTGTTCTGAAATAATAAGATGTTTGATAGTTGGTAGTCTTTCGAACAATCAGTAGTTCTATCCATCAGTGCAATTATGACATGATTATGCAAAATAACACAATGTGTTATTTTGCATTGTTGCACTTAATTTGGATAATACAGGCTGAGCGTGATGCCGTAATGATGTCCCCCGTTTGGCAAGCAGCAACCCACTTTAACGAGTTGACCGATCAAATTTGAGCAAGCCGGCAATCGGAATCCATGAATCCATCTTTGCAGTGGGATTACCAAATTCTATTAGCACCAAATTTGCACTTCGGGGAAGAAACTGGAGTTTTTAACCAAGAAATGATAATTGTGCACTTCCGACGAATAATGGTAATCCTCAAATCTTGTTTGGCAGAGAATGTAAACAAACTCAACCCCAGAGGTCGAAGACCTTTTGGTTCCAATGCAAATCCGATGCTAGTGCCAGTGCTATGCAGTGCTTGCATAAAAAATCAGCAGGCGCAATGATTCCCACTCACATTCCAACCAAACTGTAGTTTTTTGAATATGCTTTGATTTTCTATTTGTCTATTTATTCTTCTTTTCGCAATTTTCCGTTTCATTCTTTCTGTCATCTTGGTCTACTCACAATTTTGACGCGATTCTTTACGATCGAACGAAATAATAGTTATAAGTGCGAAAAAGTGATCAAGGAAACGAATATAGTTACAAAAATATCTCAATCGGACCTGGCCAGAATCAAAATTGGCAAAAAAAGAAAGTACAATCCAAATGGGACAAAGGACTCCGTTGCAAAACTGAACAAAGCTACAGGAAATTCTTATAAAAGTCGAAACGGAAATTTTAATCCAGGAATACAGCCACCTCAACAGGTATTCCTCTCATTTTCCTAGGAAATATTTCCTTGTTAGAATATGTGAGAAAAAAAAGACTTTCCCAGTAAGTAAAACAGGTCAATTAATATTGCCATTATTTACTTTTCAGGGCAAAGTGTACACAAGGTGTACGAAAAGCGGATGCCATCAGGAGAAATTGAAACTTTTCCAACAATTCCGCTCTGCTACCTACAATGGGCAGTCGTCAATACTGACAGGATGCATTCAACTGATTCACCCGAAAAATCCAAAGGTAGCTCCAGGTCAAAGTCGCAAGAAATTGACGAACAAATATTCTCTTCCAGTGAATGGCATGAAATTGGAAGCTTGCAGAGCAACAGTTAATGCATACTTTTGGTGTGACATCGAAAGCGTTTTGACTGGAAAGTTGGCTGCTGGAGAGATTATTCGAACCGACCAACGAGGAACTCATCTCAGAAGGAAGAACCGGATGCCTCAGTAGATTTTAATAAGAGGATGATAATTATTGTTATTCTCTTTGGGTTAAAAACTCCAGCTGCAAAATTTTGTCCACACTAAAATTCGACAATCTTTCCATACCAATACAGTTTTGATTTGCTACTAGATTGAATTTGATCGTTCAATTCTTTATATGGATACTGCAACTGCTTGCCAATTGGCGACATGACATAATTTAACCCTCCCATAGCTAGTTATTCTAAAGCAATATATATTACATACGACATACCCTTCTGTGCCTTGAAAGTAGCAGTTTCTAACTCGGTCTCTTCATCATCAGAGCTCAGTCCGTCCTTATGCGTACAAACACCCTTGATTTCCCGCAATCTTCTGCGTCTGGTCCTTCGACCTTCTCGCTCCGCTGCTCGCCTAACTCTGACTTCTCCAGGTGCCGGTGAAACTACTAAAGTCGCGGTAGCATTCAATAAAGAATTCACCTCCTCCAGCTGATCCCGGACGTCCTGTCTCCTTCTCTCTGTCAAATGCTCAAGTCTAGTCTTGAGAAGGTGCGTCATTCGGTGTTCCAGGCTCTTTATTATTGGCACCTGCACAACAAACGACCGGGGTTAATTTTTTCCCTTAAATGCAAGGATAAGTTTTCAGCAATCCCTTTTACTCGTACGCGTTAAGCCAAATTTAAAGCGGAAACGAATCATGGTGGTCCAAACTTAAATATTTTAACGTATAGTTAATATTTTTGGAACACCCTGTACATTGCCAGGAAATTTGTCAAGTTAATAAGTAAGGCATATTATCGGCTTTCGCTGACGTGCCCAGAATACGGTACAAAGACTTCAAATCGCTTTATCTCTAATTAGCAACAATTAATTCGTGTTCACAAATACTTATTACATTCAGCAGGTAGGTATTTTTAAAAAGGATCGGTTTAAGAATCAAATTCAGGACGACAGCGCTACGGCCATCTTATGTACCTTACAACGCAGACAGTCTACCAAGTCTGTGACATACCCTCGCAGTTTTTGATACAAAGTGAAGCGTGAGGAGAGCACCGGCACTGCTGTCGTTGTTTCAACCAGTTCCGACCTAACAATCTCCAAATCCGCGTTGAGTCCAGAAATTTCTCGTTCGCCTTCATTTCTTGATATGATTAGATCCTCCAACCTAAGTTTAATATAAATTTAATGAGATTATAATCAGGAGACTCAGACAAACTCGGGTAGATTTGCGTCCAAAAATTCATAATTGTTACGTATGAATGCTTCATTAAACAAAGAAAAGTTCATTTGCTACCCAACAATTAGTATTTTTGGAGATTCCTCCATAACAAATCAGGTTTAAAAGGTTTTGAAGTTAACAAGCTAAACCCCTCAAAACCCAAAAAACAAACGATAGGTCATCTCATCCTTTCGGAAAATCACATCCTTTCACAATGACAAATATTTGCTGCAAGCCGATCCCATTTGAATTGCAAAGTTGCCCAATTAGGGAGGTAATTTTGCTGAGATAGGGACGTTCGGGACTCAAAGGTCCTTAGTCACGGCACGGACACAAAGTTTGGAGCAAATCCGTCAAGCAATTTCCAAGAAAAACTGGCGCCAGACAGGTACGCCCTCCGCTACGTTCGAGCTATGAACCTATACGCTCTGTACTTCACGGTAACCTCTGAGCTTGCGTCTTGATTGAGTCATGCCCTAAATAGTTAAGCTTAACTAATAAGTGCATGGCGAGAGGCCAAGCTTCCTGGTATCCTGATACAAAGATACGACACTTTTTCCAGGTAAATTCTTAACCCCGAACAAATCGTAACATCAACACGAAATCTGGTGAAACTGGTGATCAGAACATTCAAGCTCTTCCTTAGTGTTCCTTAGAGAACACTACGTACTTATGTCAAAAGGAAGCGGAAACAAAATATTTTGGTTGGATGAATCCAAAAAATCAGTAATCACAATCATTGGAAACATATTTATTTAGATCTATACTGTAATAACATATTCATACCTCTTGTTGAGCTTGGTCAAAATTAACTCTGGATTCAATTTGTGAACGCCATTCATAATATTGTCGACGCTGTACTCTGCGGATTGGGTGCGGTATGGAAATGATGAGCTGTTGGTCGTGTTGGTCTCCGGCATTGGCGAGTACTCTGGATAGTTTGAAGTGTAGGATCCAACGTCTGGAGCTTGCTGACCCCGCATAAAGTCTTTATGTTGCAAGGCTTCCTTGGCCAAGTGATGGATCTGATATAAAAAAATATTTTGCAAGCTAAAATTTCGATTTCGATTCTAATTTTTACTACAGTACTTGCTTAAGTCAAGAATTCCCTATCCGTTAACTTGGAATAATTTCTACGTACCTGCGACTTTGACACACCCTTCCTAAGTTGTTGGCTCTCCCACTCGTCCATTTCCATCTCAGAGTCCCCGTCAGACTGTATTGTTTCTTCTGTAACGTAAAATTCGACAAAATTACTGAAATGTATTGTCTCGCTTTGAAATTCGCTGTGAAAATCGGAAATCCTGAGACCGATTTCCAACACATAACGAATCTAGCACGCAATACGCTCAGTGTTACAGTCATAGTGACGGTTCAATACGGAAAGTGAAAAGCACACACCTTGGGCTGCGTTAAAAACTTCCTGCCTTTTCTCTCGGTCGATGTTTGCCATGTTTCGCACGACTGAAAAATCTAATCTGTCATCTTCATCATCGTCACTGTGGTCGTTCTCATCATCTTCCCTCACAAGTGTAGATTTCTGGATTCGGCTTCTGAAATAACAATAATTTGCAATGTGTAAAATTGAAACCAATACCGGGTCCGTGAACGTCATAAGAGTATTATGACGTCTAGAATATTATGAGAAATTACCTATCAGAATTATTGCTAACAGGAATAAAAACCGGTGCTTCTTGAGTTCTTGCCATTTGCCTTCTCTTCCTAACTTCATGAACGAGGTTGGCATCTGGGATTTGTGCTTGTTCCAATGTACGCCTCAGCGTGTCGGACAATGCATCTCGATTACCACGAGCTCCTCTCTTTGAATATTCATGTCCTCCAGACTCGTCATCTTCACTTCCGGACTCCATGTCAATTGCTTCCGCTTCCCGCCCATTAAGAATTCTTACAAAATATTCATCTTTCTTTCCTACTTCAGGAATAGGATTTGGATTTTCGATGGCCTTCGGTTGAGGAATACTTGGGACATTATTTTTATTAGAAGAATTTTGATCTGGAAGTTTTGATTCGGACTTGACCACATGATTTGGGGATTTTCTAGTGTCCTTCTTCTCTCGGTCACGTTGCTTCATGAGACGACGGGAAACAGATGATTTTTTAACACGAAATATCTCTTCTCCGTCATCTTCTCTGAACTCGTCGTCAAAGCTTAGAAGAAGGCTAGGCTTTTTACTGTTGGAAACCTTTTCCTCATTCTGCCGGAGCAAAAGTTTTCTGGTTTCTTTCACTACAAGGGTATCGGTCACCTGCTGGGGTAGTGGAGGGCTGAAATCGTCGTCCTCATCGCCAGCTTCGGATTCTGTGGTGATCACTCTTGGACGAGTCGGTTTCTTTGGTCTTCGAAACATTTCAAGGCTGTTGGCTATCAGCAGAATGCTCGCAACTATTTACACCCGGTATCGCCACGGTCCCCTGCCCAAGGTCACAGGCAGAAGCATGTGTCCAACTTTCCAACTGCCACTGCAAGTGCAAGCCACAAGCACAGAAAGCGAAGGATCACGCTGAAATAACTGAATCTGTTTCACAACTATAATTCCTAGGAATCTGGCCGTTTTCAAAATTTGCAATTTTGTAAATATTTGCAAACAAATAGTTGAAATTTGAGGGCAAACAAGGGCAACCGTCACCGCGAAAATGAACTGAAAACTTGAAACTTGCTGTACGTACGCTCAAAGGTTGAAACGATTTGAAAATCCGCGCGAATTCTCAGCTGCATTTCAAATTAGAGCAAGAGGGTGCTCCAAAAGTTCATTCAAATTCAAATTGGCTCGACTCAATTATTCGATTGAGCCGATGATGTGCAATGTTGAATGTGTAAATAAAAATATTGAACAAAAATTACTGAAATTCGTCTTAAAATTTTGTATTTTAATTTATAATTATGTCACACTTTCGCTTATTATGTCGTTCACTCAGATTTTATTCAGATACTAGACGAAAGGCTCAGAAAGTTGTAACCGTGAAATGGAAAAGTTCGACTACTCTTTACTATTTGGGAGCTTTAGGAGTTCTTGTCGCCGGTGCTTCTTATGCAGCAGTTCCTTTGTACAGAATATTTTGTCAGGTTCGTAAATCATTAAAACTTCAAAGAAACATACGTACTTATATTTAATCTGCGTTCGAAGTTCGATCGACTCGAGCTGAAATGTAATAATTTATTTGTTTCGTTGCAGTCATATAGTTATGGTGGAACCGTGAACACTCACCCAAAGGGGAAGGACCTATCCAAAATTGCTTCTGTTGTGGATCGCTCGATTGTTATCAAATTTAATGCAGACAAATCTTCATCGTTAAGGTGGAACTTTCATCCCCGACAATCTGAAATTGTTGTAAGAATTTGGAATAAACATTTCGATTGTTGATTGTGCCGACGATAAAGCAATTAAAGATAATTATATAACCAATTTATTGATTTGATTCGAAGGTACACCCAGGAGAAACCGCCTTGGCTTTTTACAGAGCCCAAAATGGAACAGATCGACCTGTCGATGGAATATCAACCTATAATGTAATTCCATTTGAAGCCGGACAATACTTTAATAAAATTCAGTGCTTTTGCTTCGAAGAGCAGAGATTGAATCCAGGAGAAGAAGTTGAACTACCTGTATTTTTTTATATTGACCCTGAATTTGGGCAGGATCCAAAAATGGAAAATGTGGATACAATTCTACTATCTTACACATTTTTCGAATCTAAAGAAGTTCCTAATTTAGCTAATTTCAAACAAAATTTATAGCTAGAACATTGTTAAAACTGATTAACTATTGTGTATCTCTGTAGGTAGAGTCAGCCACGATTGCAGAAGCTTTGAAGCATTAAATGGTTGTGTATTTATTTGATAACCGGCAAGTTATGCGCTATTAATTTCTGGTCCCTTGTCGCGTGGGTTTTTGTCAAAAAAATTATACGGATTTAATATTTTTTGATGAATCAATATTTTACAGTATACAATTATGGCAAAAAAAATTTACCCCCCCCCCCCCCCCAAGCTCGGATTTGGTTGAAATTTTTTGTGTAAGTCCAGTTTGGCCTCCTGAGTTCGGGAAAAATAAAAATTTTCAACGGAAACGCCACCTGGCGGAATTTTTTTTCGTTTTTTTGATGTTTCTTGTTCTTTCCGACTGTTTTGGTTAAGGTAGGGTCGTGTGACCTCAAAAAAAATGAAAATTGGACGGCGGCCATTTTGAATCGCCATTTTGAAAATTTTCAA
>JAQGCM010000613.1:0-22951 GCA_034699705.1 Hymenaphorura dentifera | reverse complement strand
TTTTCTATGATATCAAACCAAATTCTATGGGCTTGGAAAATAAGCACCCCGTGCGTAGCACGGGTAAAGTGCTAGTCATAATTAAGAAAGCTGAGCACAGCATAAAAATAAACAAAATCCTCTATTTTTAAACGAACAAACGATTTGCAACACTTCTGCGGAAAGAAGCATAATTTTATCAGTATTTAGAGTGTGAGCACGTCAACGGCAATGGCAACAATTGTTTTGTTTAGTTTTGAACGAAACAAACAACGGTTTTTAGGAACAGAATAAATTTTCTTAAAATCGTTCGTACGCAATAATTTATTTATTGATAGTCCTTGCTGTGGTTGTAAATATTGAAATTGTAGTGGCTCTACATTGCGAAATTGTGGATTTTTTGAACTTTGAGTTAGCAAAATTTGTGTGTGTTCGGAAATGAATTTTGAGTGTGGAATTTGCAACGAGCTGTTGGATCGTGTCCATGATGCGACGATTGCTAAATTTCTTCAAACTTTGGCCCGACATTCGAGAATCCCAATGGTTGCTCGTATTCTAACAGAATTGGGCTTCGAAGACGGATCTGATAAACAAAACTTCATCATGGTTTACAAACGTTACAAAAATATATTCAAATTAAGCCATCACCCGTCTTGGATGATGCCGACCATGTTTCAGTTTGTGAGAATAATTGCTACACCATGTGGACATTTATTTCATTTCTGGTGTTACGAAGAATGGAGCATAGTCAGGAGAACTTTTGGGTTAAAAACTATCCGATTCTTTTCATACAATTTTTATTGTTGTGTAGTTACTGTTGTTACGCTATGACTCCAAAAAAACATTGGAATCTGCAAACATAACATTCGAATTTTGTTAAAATCTCTAGCCCTCCTATGTGCCCTTATTGTCGACAATCCATTCCAAGGGGTAGTATTTGCGCACTTAGATTTGGCCCTGCTGTGCACAACATCGACGGTGTAAACTCAGGTGTGAAGACTGAAGAGTGTGAACACACTGGTATAAATTTTAAAACTAACTGCGATGATCATGAACTTCATATTGCGTATTGCGTTTACAGTTGTACTTCCCTTGAGTCCCTTTAAAGAAGATCAGATAACAGTACCTCTGTCAGCTCTCGGGAGCTTTGGAAACGGTTACTCCAAAGAACTTCGAGATATGATGCGTCCTCAGAATCGAACTCGTCTTCCTCACTACTTGGGCGATGACATGATCGAGCAGTCAGCACGAGTGAATCAATTGGCAAGAAAGTACCGTAAAGCTATGAAACTCGGTGGAGGTGATGGAATCCATCAAAATCCTTATAGAAAATATGTCAAAATATTCAAAACTACTCTCAAAGTTGACTTCATCATGCCGTTCATCACTTTCTTCCTCTTTCTTTGGAAACTTTCCTCCTACGTTGGTCAGAAGAAAATTGACTACGATTCCGACGAAGAAAATCTTCTCATCGAACAATATTACTTGGATGGATATTTTGCCATTTTAATGATCATGCCCTTTGTGACTTGTGGGATCCTTGACTATACACTTCAAACCTTTGACGAGCTGGATAGGGCCGTAGCTCATGATTACTAATTACCTTAACTAAAATTACTTGAAATATTAAGAATCCTTACGAAGTCTCATATCAAAAGTGATATTCATTATTCAAGTAAAATAAACAAAATCCTAGAAAACCTGAAACTAAGATTTTTTATGGGTGACTTCTGAGAAAAAAATTGCGTTGTTCTCAGCATGTCTAGTTTGATGCGACCAAACCGGTTCCACTGCTGCGTCGTCACAAATTGCCTTGGCTAGCTAAATCCGCGCAGAAATACGGTCTTAGTATTTAACGTATTGAGGTTAATTTAGTCAATTATTAATTTGGTTTCCGAATTGTGTTGTAAATCTCCAATCGGTGTATTGGATTCACTGAATTGTTGACTCTTGCAAATCTTTTACTTGATGAAGGGCAATATTTGCTGCAGTATTAGGATACCTCTAGGGTGAAACTCTGTTTTATAAAACGAGAAGCCTTAACATATGCAACTTTAATTACAATTTAATTCAACCAAGGTTTTGTGCCAAGAGCCTAATGCAAAATTTTGTTTCATTAGTTGAATTAATTTACTTTTATATCAATTGCATTTCAATTCACAAGTACGATTTGAATGCGTAGGGTAGTTTTCCTACAATTGGATCTATTATAGGTTGGGAAGAAAAGGACTTATGGATTTCGGCATTTGATTGTTTGCCTACAAAATGTGGTCAAAACTGTGGTTCAGTTTAACCCTATCCCTTCTCGTTCTTCAGTTTTCGAAAACAGACTGTGAGAAATATACTAATCCCAGAAACAAGCCAAATTCGTCAGGAAAACATACAAGGAATCCGATTTTTGACTTTTCAACCAATTTGTACCTGACAGTGTCGAAATTCAAGAATGCCGATGAAAATATGCTCATTTCTCCATTTTCAATAAGATCAGTTTGTGCTCTGATTTACATTGCTGCAAGGGGTAAGGTGTTGGGTGTTGCCCAATTACATTGAAATTCAAAAATCGGTTATGATGTGACTTACCTGCAGATTATAAGAAACTGGCTTAAATTTTTAGGTCAGACTGCTGAAGAAATTCGGAATGCATTGCTATTGCCGTCCGATCATGCTGACCTTATCGAAGGGTTGACGAAACAAATGGCATCGACTCAAGTTGGTGTTTTATTGCAAGAATAATTGAAATTAATATTGTGTTCTAGATACCTCTACCTTACAAGTAGAATGAATTGGAATATATTTCTAAAATTTAGATTGCTGCCCAATCAAAATTTGATGTTGGAAACGGAGTATTTCTCAGAGAAGGAACAGTTCTGAATCAAACTTTTTCCAGGATTGTCAGAAATCAACTTCTTTCCGAGGTTTTAAAGACACCTTTCGGGGAGCCACAGAAGGCTGCCAAGATAATCAACGATTGGGTGTCACGCGTTACAAGACAGAAAATCACTAATTTGATTGACTCGTCAAGTCTTAGCCCGGGTACTTCAGTGTTTATGGCCAATGCACTTTATTTTAGCGGACAATGGGAGAAACCATTTGACGAGGTGGAAACTAAGCACACCAAATTTTACTTGTCTTCTGGAGGCAATGTGACTGTTCCAATGATGCAAATTGAAAACAGTTTTCCATATAATTACATTAAGGAATTAGGTGCGTCAGCAATTTCCTTGCCATTCAAAGATTCGAGATTTGAATTTATCATTTTGAAACCCGACGAATCTATTCCACAACTTGAACAAAGTTTAAGGAATTACCCTATGAATTTATTGTCATCTCAAATAAAAACTCAAAACCGAAGTGTATTCCTTCAAATGCCACGGTTCCGGTTGAACGTTCATTACGACTTGGTCGATGTCATGAAAAGGGTGAGTGAGGGCTAAACAAAATGGCTAATAACTAACTAGTCAATCAATTAATGTATCGAGGTGTTCCGCTTTGCAGCTGGGAATCAGAGCTTTGTTTGACAATACCAAGGCTGATATTTCAGGACTGACAAAAAGCGGAGACCACCACTTTGTATCCGACATTGTTCATCAAACCGTTTTGGATATAAATGAGAAAGGAGCCGCAGCAGCGGCAGGTACTACAGTTTCTGTGTATCCCATATCCTCGCCATCTTACTTCGTGATAGATCGACCTTTCCTCTTCGTTTTGAATGACAGACTAACAGGACCGGTAAGCGAACAGTATTCGCATATTGCATTGATCAACGCAATTGAACTAATTTTATTTTTTTCAATTAAAGGTTTTCATTGGACGTTTGGAAAATCCACTTGCTTCCCGAACCCCCGAAGCCTTAAAAGATCGTCATTTTGATCTATCTCCACGTTAAATTATGAATTAAAAATTCACTTGCGTTGCCAAATTTCGTGATTTGTTTTACTTGAAAATTCGGAAAGTCATAGTAGTTAAAAGAAACGTAGAAGTCATTTTATTTAGTCAAAGGAATGGGTTAAAACTGAATGTTGAACACTCACCGGTGTAAGCCGAAAATAATTAATACTTCCTAATTAGAGCACTAATGCATCACATCATCTTCTCAAGCCGCGATTGCCCGTGAGGACTTTCGGCTATATGAAAATATATTGGATCTATTTCGTTTCCTGTTAGCCGAGACCAACATCCAAAGCCATCATGATTGTAAAGCCGGTCAAATGAGTCCAACTTGACTCTGGAACCAGTTCTCTAACAACAACATGGATCATTGCCCCAGCCGCAAAGGCTAATGCCCAAGGCAACAATGGAGTGAACAAAGAAATAGCAAGTGCGCCACCGACACCAGCAATTGGTTCAACCATTCCAGATAACTGGCCGTACCTAGAGAATAAGCTGGTTGAAATATCGATAAAAGCTGAAAGTTTCAAGAAATAAAGAACAGTCGGTAAATATGCTTACCAAAACGCTTCCATTCGGCCCATACCACTACCAACTAATGGTAGGCTAACTGCTAGGCCTTCTGGAAAATTTTGCAGTCCTATTGCAATGGCTAAGTTTCTCGCTGATTCAAATGAATTTCCTCCAAAGGCAACGCCTACGGCTAGTCCTTCAGGAATGTTGTGAACTGTGATTGCTGCTATCAATAGCAACATTCGCCTCCGTTCTTTTCGTGATTTGGAAGAAGCTGCTAAAAAGAGATGATTAATTCAATTAGAAATATACATTGCAAGTAAAAAGCACTGCCACAGAATTGCAAATTATGTCCAAGCGTCGAATACACTTTGACTTTAAGGCACCCGACTTCGATGGAAAAGTATTTCAAAAAAGAAGCAGAATGCAAATTCATAACTCAAACCTTGAACATCGAATCTTGACTTTATGAGAAAATGTGCAAAGAAAATGGAACATGTAATGAAATTCACAGGACTTACCTAATATCACAGAAGTCGGTTCTCCTATTTCACCAATTATCCAGTCAGCAATATTTACAAAAAGAGCACCAAGTAAAAATCCTCCACAGACTGGAACAACGCCGCCAAGTTCGGCAGCAGGGGCTAACAGGCTCCAAAAACTGGCCTGCAATAAGAGGGGGAAAATGCAATTAAAATGACTGGCTGAGCATTGAGCTGGATTAAAAAACTTAGATATATGCATGCTTTAACGACAGAATAGTTTTTCATGTTTTAATAAAAAACAGTTAAAAAACCTGACACTTACAGAGAGCATAACTCCTCCAGCAAATCCCAATGATAAGCTCAACAATTTGTGCTAAATTAAAAACAGCCATAAAATAGAGTTTTCAAAATATTACAAAATCATTAAATTGATTATATAGTATGTCAACATTCCGCAGCCAGTTAATTACCTTAACTTGATTGGAATGAATGAGGAAAACAGAAGCAGCTCCGAGCGCTGTCAGAAACCACGTAAAAAGTGTAGCAAGCAATGCTTGAAGTGGAGGGGAAAGTGACCGAATCATTTTTGCAAAACAAATTAGAAAATAGCCTCGGTTTTTTGTTGAGCAATCACAGATGGTTAGTCAAGTATAAGTAATTAGTAAAAAAACTCAAAATTATGAAAACCCTGAAATTTTAAACTAAGGTCAACATTCCCTACCACATTTGCATCGCTTAGAACACAGAACCACTCAAATTTAAAGTCAAGTGAATGCCCGCTACCCGCCTGCTCAGAACATAAAGTTAACAAGGCAAATAAATGCAAGACTTTCACCAATGATAAAAAGTTACGTGCTTTTTGCCTTGTTATAAATAAATGCATTTTTCCAAAACATTTACAAATTGCAAAATTGGTTATTAAAAGACGGATCACTGCGCATTTCCGTATATTTTTAGCCCTAATAACGAACAATATTTAATCGTTTAAGAAATTAATTTTTTCCGTATCGTGACCTTATGCATACCAAGATCTGTAAGCTTTGCCGATTGTCAATACTGGCAACATTCTGAATTCGGACTTTGATTCATTCTCGGAATATTCTCTCTGAATATTTTTAACAGAATATTAAGTTGAACTATAGTCCATTGGAGTTGCGATTAGAAAATGCGCTGGATAAAAACAAGCCCTTTTAGTTTAGCACATCGTGTTAATTTAATACCACCAGATATAATCCCTAGACGAAACAGAATAAAGTAGATATTCAGCGAATTCAGCCAATAATTTTATTGACTATAATGACCGGTTCGTATTTCGTGTTTTGATTATATCAGAACGAATTCTGAAACTAAATTAATGTCGAATAGAACTATATGCCTATAGGCCCTTTTAGAAGTTAAGACGACTGAAGTGTGAAGTGCTACGGTTCATCCTGATGTAGAACCCATTTCCAATTCTAAAGCAATGGAACAAAAATTTCAACTTTGCTTTGCAAATCGTGCTTAGAAACAACAGCTGAACTTTTGCTGAGGTGCTTCACAAAACCTAATTATAAACAGTAGACAATTTGAACTATGGTAAATTATGAAGGCGACTAAATTGCATAATGAGCAGATGTTGAGCGACAGTCATTATGTACCCGCCGCCGGTTTGGCTCCTAATGATGTCACTTCGTTGACTAATTGTAAAAGTTTGCAAATTCATGGCTCTCAATTCCCAGTTTACCAGTTCACCGTAGAAAATGTCATACTTTCTGCTTGCGCTTGCATATTCATCAACATCTGTTCAATTTAGAAGAATTCTTTAGGAAATAGTAGAGAAGTGATTCAAATTAGACACAAATTACTAAAATGACGTGAACCGAAATGAAGTCATACTTTGGGACAGCCATTCGGTTTAACGGTTTTGGAATATCGTCCTCCCTGGTGTGCGCCGGTTGCCGGTCCTGTTGTGAATTTTGAAAAATTTGACCATATTATTGCATTAATTCATGCATGAAATTAGTGGAGCTAGCAGACCAGCAAGTTTTGGAAGATGGAACGAGTGTTATTTGCAGTCGTGTGAATACATTGGTTGGGATTTTGAGAATATAAAGGAGAAAACTGGAAGGATGATTTCGGTTGTTCGGATGACTGTGACTTCTTTCGACTGGGTTCCGGTCTAGCAAACACTTTATGGATTCTTTCCAAGCAATTCAAAAGAGCATACGGTTCAAATAGCCAAAGTCAAATGGCATTGAAATCAAAATGGATTGCATATTTGGTTTGCTAACTTAAGTCTAAACATTAAAACATACAACTATTTATGACTACGACTGGTTCATATTTATATTTCAAGATTTCAACACCATCAGCCAAGTTCAACCCGAATCGGAGTGGCAGCAGGGTCACGAGTCTCAGCCTGAAGAAGACGACAACTCATCAACAAACCCAAAAATCAAGCACACGAACACCATGTTTAGATCTCAAAAGTCACGTTTTCTTTTATGCCAGCATTAATTTGGTTTATTTTTGCCAGCCCAGCCAAACCCCAATGACATTTGCTCCTGCTCTGATATTCTTACAAACAGAAACAGAAAAATAAATTATGATGGCTGTAAAAGAAATTTAAGTGGGAAAGGATTGCTTCAAAAGAAAACGCCGGTGGTACAATCATTCGGATCTAGGGCATTTCCAAAAATAGCGATCGGCCAGGAAAAATATGAAATTTTGGATCATTTTCATCGTTTTTTGCCGTGGCCTTCTAAATCTTTTGCAAGGCAGTCCCAATTTTTTAGACCAACCTCAATCAGATTAGATTTTGGTTTTATAATGTGTACAGATTGGATGCTTGCCCTAGTGAACTCCTCCAACGCATTCAAGTCCCATGGCCAACCTTAAATTTAAATCCTTGATAAAGTCGATTTCTCTACAGAAATTAGAACACAGAGTATCCCTAATATCAGTGAATAGCAAAGGTCGGCGTCTAGAGAAACTAGACGAGTGACAAACATTCCAACAGAACCAGAAGGAGCAAACACTTCTTTGAAAATAAAATAAACTTTCTACAAAGATGTACTTGAGAGAATATGTATGTATTCATCTTAAAAAAAATCTCCTAGTAGAAAATCTTTATCTTAATTTTAAGGAGAAATGTTGGACGTGGGCGAGTAGGGTACGTTCATGAACGGTGAGGTGACGGCACACCTATTTAGGACGCTCCTGACGAGAAAAAAAATTGTCTGCTTGCTGAAAATGAGATTATTTTTAGTTTCTAGAACTTTTATCTATAGCTTTGATTCGAAACGGCAATTTGCCAAATTTTTCTACCAGGTTAAGCGGCTATATTTCCACTCATCGACTTCACTTTCAAACCTCGGCTCTAGTCGATCTATCTCGTTTTTTTAAGCTCGTGGGTTCTGTTCGGAAAGGTATTTTGAAATTCAATATTTAAAAAAACAGTACCAGTAACTAGTAAACTAAATGAGCAAATTTTTAAACTGATTCAACCTTTGTTCGTTATACCCAACAACTGCTTTTAGTTGTCCCAAAACATTATATTTTCATTTGCGAGCATTTTTGCACGTGAACACTTTAACACTGCAACTTCAATTAACTGAGATTTTAAATTCCAGTTTAAATTTGCAAATATTTTCAGAAGGTTCCATTCAAAATGAGTCTGAAGAAAGATTGCAAAGAAACTCTTCTGAAGATCTTGAAGAACGAAGGCATGCCACCAATTATCGACAAGACTTATGGATCAATTTGGGATACTTTTGCCAAAACACAACCCAACGCTCTCACCACCTCAAGTAATTAGTCATTCTCCCAATAATTGTTGGCAAAAAGAAATTAGTCAAAAATCAAAGTTAGGCAAATTCCAGTATCTCCTAATTGTTTTAAAATTAATTTGATTTTAGCAACCACTGGAGGAGACTCTGATGTCTGGGGAAACCTTGAGCGAATCCTCGTCAAGTTTGGCGTCTCCGCTACAATTGCTACCAAAACCGTTAACGTATTGAAGAAGAAATTCGGTGAGAAACCATCCCTGCCTGATATCAAAACATTCATGTCAACTTAAACAAATTTCTTCTCAACATAAAATTTAAAATATTTTAACAAAAACTATACATGTCATTGTCATGCAAATAATGTTATCTGCTGTGGAGATACCGATTGGCTTTTAACGATATCCACAGCTTTACAAAGCCAAGAGTGAATTTATCTGCCTAAGAATAGATCAATCTTAAGTATGTCTAGAATTTGGCAAATCTATTAGATTCCACTTTCTAATGCTAAGAGAAGACCTGAGCTTCCAATAAAGAGAGCAACACTTTTCCGTGGATTCCTAGCTAAGCACATTTCGCAGTTCTTTTTACTAACTAAGTACAAGTCAAAATTCCGATTGCATATAAATTTACTAGGCAATGATAGTGTAATTTGAATGTCAGATTTTGGACTTTGCACTACAAGCAATCAAATTGAAGAAGGCAAGAAATTTAGTAGGTCGAGTACCGACCGACGAAACTTTGATCAATTTGGCCCACATCCGCAACACCTAAATAGACCATAAAATCTAATAAAATATTCCACAGCATGCACAGACTGATTCAATTACTTCGCTATAAGTGAATAAAATCTGATTTAGTAAATTACCCGAAAGTGTCATTGTCTGCTCCAACTCGTCTTTCAAAATCTGTAAGACTTTTTGAGCTCCAGCCTCACCTCCAACTGCCAGTCCCCAAATGATGGCTCTTGCCACAAATACCTGCAATATTAATTTTAGCAATAGCTTTTCTTATGTTGATGAACTGATTATGGTGTTCTCGCTGTACCATTTTTGCACCCAGACCTAGAGCTTTGAAAATATCAGAACCTTTTGTAATTCCACCATCTAAATATATCTCGCATTTGTCTCCAACAGCTTTAACTATTTCTGGCAAAGCCATTACCTTAAATAATTTAGTAAATTTAGAATTAGTATTTTCATACACACATTTTCTAGGACAGCATAATTACCGGTGGCAGAGTACAGTCCAGCTGTCTCCCACCATGATTAGAAACTATAATTGCATCCACGCCATGGTGTACTGCAAGTGCTGCATCTTCTGCAGTCAGTATTCCTTTTAGTACAATTTTCATCCTAGTGGTTCTATCAAAAATTAAAATTTTCTATTAATTGCCAAATTAATTAATCAAGGTTAGACTTGTGAATAATTAATTTGCCTTCGCAACCAACTAATGACTTCCCACGTAACAGATTGATCTCGGACTGGATTTGCGTTATCCCTCATTTTTGCAAGAGCTTGGCTCGAAGATGTGCCCGCATCTTTTGGAATAAAATTAGCAAGCCTGCAAAATTGCAAAGTAGGCAGTTTCACTACTGATATTGAAAATTGTGGAAGTAATCCGCTGCTCAGCTTGAGTGAGAGTGTTGGATTTACCTCAGATGTTCTGGTAATTTAATGGGATTACGTAAATTAGCACGTCGCTTCCCTATCATTTGTGTATCGACTGTGAGGACAAGAGCTTCGAAATTGTATGCTTCTGCTCGTGAAATCAAATCTTTGTTGACTTCCCTACATTAACGAGTTGAAAGAAAGCTCATATTAATTATTCGCTGTTTACGAAATTCGATTACCGTAATTTCCAAAATTACATGTCCTTCTGAAAATACAGTTGAAACCAATTTCTTCCATTTGGAGCGGCGGCTGCAACCTCTTCTATAGAACTGTTGGACATAGTACTCAGCACATAAATCGTTCCCATTGTTTGGGCAGCTAAACGTTTTTTTTAATTATATTAGAATTGGTGAGACAAATGTTAGAGCTTCAAAGTTCTCAACCTTTAGCAAGAGCCAATTCACCGTCCGGATGCGTTAGTTTTTGCATTGCCATTGGTGCGATGCCAAGAGGAAAATTAATGGATTTCCCCAAAATTGAAGTTGACAGATTTCGAGTTGCAACATTTCTCAAGAATCTTGGCCGTACTATCCATCTTAACTCGTGCAAGACGATAATTAAAAACATAATTGCCTAACTGACAAAAATTCAATAATATTTTACCTGCGAAATGCGTCCTTGCTCTCTGCAACGGCGAATTCATCGTCAACTCCACTCTCAAAATACTCAGTTGAGTTCGGATCTAAAATTTCCTTTGCTGCCTTATGAAAGTCATCTATGCAAACAAGTTTGTCCATTTTGTAATTTTTTTTTTGTCTATTCTACGTTAAAGACAAATTATTTGCAAAAATCTGAAATAATTCTTTGACCTAACGATAATTGACACTTGTCAGAGTCTTCACCAAATTACAACTACAAACTGTAAGCTTTATTCACAAAATTCTAAGCGTAGGCTAGACTGGTATGATTTTACAATGCAAGTTGCATGGTAATGTTTGATCAATTTCATCCAACGAATGCAAAATGCAGAAACATAAGCGCCAGACTCGGCAACAATAATTTGAAGTGGAGATTATAAAATATAAAATATTCTGATAATTTAATTCAGGAAGAGATTCCGAAGGTCAGGGGTATTTTGTTGCAATAACCACAAAGTACACAAGTGCAAATTTTGCATTGGAGTCAAAAGCTAAACGTCGTGCTGGGAATAATTGCTGCTAGCTGTCATTTTACAGACTCGAAAGCTTGCAAAAACATTGCACAAATGGCTTTGAATTTTGCAATATTGAGTACTAGAAATTGATTTGAACCATCTTGAAGGTAAAGTTCGACAGTTTATTTCCATCCGAACTTCTACAAATTTTGAATACAAATTGCCTTAAAACTTCAAAGTGGCTATAATCATTTGAGCCAAGAGTGCTAATTTGTTGTGCCATTCTAGCCGTGTCAGGATATCCGTTTGTATAATTACAGAATTTATCGCATATTTTTTTGTTTTGACAATAAATTGGTGAAAACCAGACGCAGACGTTACTTTCCGGGTTGACATTCGAAGGAATTCAAATTCCCAAGACTTCCAGATGATTTCACATTGAAGAGTCTGGGGAAAAGTAGTCACACATTCGCAATCACGCAAGCCTGCATTGATTCCTAGTTTCAATTCCTTTGCGTTCAGTGCATGTCTACAGTCTGGAAACCTTGAATTTTGTCGGAAGTCGGCACCTCCGCCGCCGCCCCACAAAACCTGGAAATGGTTTTAGTCTATCGACGAGTGAAGGCAGTGAAGAGCTCAGTACAATAGTTCCGACTAAATATCTGGAGAATTGGCGAATTTTACAAATAAATACAATTGTATAAGTAACGTGGCATTTTAGGAAACGTTGGACAACAAGAATAAAGGACAGGGTCTGAGAATTCCAATATTCAAGGTTGAAATGTATTTCTAAATGAAATACAGTTTATGTTGTAATCTGCCTTTCATTTTATTAAATAGAAGAGTATTTTGTAATCAATGGGTCAAATTTTCTGTTTGAAAAATAACCGACCAATCTGTTGACTGTTGATTGTAGACATTTATTTTTTATTCAATCGTGCCGATTTGAATAATCGAATTAAATTAAATTGCTTAGGTCTTGAGGTACTAGTGCTGCAAAGCGCACGGTGAACTTCCTCTAAAAATATAAATTTACAGCAATTATTTCCGGAGTTTTGAAACACAATCATGTGAAATGACTTTAAATTGGTAGGATAGGTTTTTTCAGCGTAGCTTAACTCGATTGTGCATGTCAGTTAGAGAATTAGCTTTTTAATATACACGAAAAATATTTTGCAGCATTAATTTCAGAGCTCTCGTAATTAACTGGATTTAATTTGAGCGCAAACCCAATTTCATTCAATAATTCCAGAGAGAAAGAACATCCGGTTTCTCGGAAAGTCAGTGTGCTCATGCACAATGCACAAGAGAGCTGGTCAATTCGATCCCACATTGAGAAACGAAAACTGCAACTTTGCCAAGTTGCATGTAAATAAAACACGCATGCGGTTTTCCCATATATAGGAAGGAAAGATTCGTGAGTGTCACAGATCAAGCATCCACTTTCACTCCACTTGCACTTCATAAAGATTATTCATTTACAGTTAGGTCGATAACTTTCTCGAACGAAGAAAAACTGAAATTAAAGTTAAAGTGAATATGAAATTATTTCAGAGCATTATGCTACAAAATTACAGGATTTTTTCCAAAACAATGACAAACCATTATTGATCCAATTAAGGACAATGGAGTAATTAATCGGAGAACAATTCGGAGAACAATCCTGACGACTTGTGCAAGAGTCACAGCGGGACTTGAGTCATCTCGTAGCTAGCACCGTACGATGTCAAGAAAGCTTGACCTGCTATGTCCATCTACTATATGAATAAAATATTTAGCAGGCTGCAAAGATTTATCTCGGAAGAGAGCTAGAAGAGATTGACTTAAAGTAATGTGACAGGTCACACAACACACACTAAAGCTTATATTCATATTTTGGAGTTTGAGGTGAACAAGCTTGATTTTAGCGTTTTTCAAATTTTCAAGCCGAGCGAAAGTCATTTGATGAACAATTTAGTACAAATGAACCTCATAGTTTGTGTTCTCCGTGCTGCCGATGTCATGTATTTCTACTTTCACTTTCTGGACTAGGCAGTATTTGCATGAGGTTATGTGCACTCGGTTCGGATTAGGATTGTCCTCATTAATTCAATCTCTCTCTCTAATATATTCAACGAAATAGACCCGACCCGATCTTTTGAGCCAAGTTGAGTTACTGTAATGAAATGCTGTTTTAATTTGAAATGCATTAGAAGGTACATAAACGCCAGATCGTGCAAAACAAAGTAAACATCGGATCTTTTTTTGTTGATTTCCCTAATTGCAACTGGGTTGGACTTAATATAATGCACTAATATAAACACAACCCGTTGTGCTTTGATTGAAGGATAAGTCCCATTTTTTCCGTATTCGAACAGAAAAATCCTACCGTAATGATTATTAGCTTTAATGAATTTAGCACTGAGATTCTAACGAGATTTTGTAATCCGAGTTATTCATCGTGGAAACAAAACAAAGCAACATAGTTCTTAAATCCAATTAGACTGGAATCCTGCCCAGCATTCTGAAACTCACTGCCTGAAAATTCTGAAACACAGAAACGACGGAGAGTATATTCTTTCATTCTTCTTTTGCAGGGCCTGGAGAAGTTATGGGGATAAACCACAGTACGAACAAAGAAATAAATTTACTTTCTGCAAACTAACAACCAGTGCTCTGGAAGATAACTCGAAGCATCTCTACTTTTTTGAAATTGTGCAAACAATTTATAAAACTACATAAACCATGAGTTTTGAGGATTCTCATTCCGAACTTGATGTATTTGCTGCAAACGAGGTAAATGGCCGGGTTAATTTTATTTACAATTTTATTAAAATGGCCAATACTCTGAAAACGACTAAATATTTCCAGGAGCAGCATGAAAGCAACCTTCGCAAGGGACGGCAAAGGTGAGTCTTTCAATTGATCCCACCTTCTTTGATGCTGGTTTTTGAAGATTTCTCTAACAAATTTTTCTTTTGCAATTTAGAAGTACTTCTTACGAAGAACCCTCTACCAGTCACAGCAAGAAACATATTGCAATTAAATATATCCACGATAGAAGTTACAGTATCGATTCTACTAAAGTTTGTGATGAATTCTACAATGACTACTTTGAAATCGATCCATCCGTACCTCAAGAGGCTATAGCTACTTTACAAGTTTTAATATGTTTGTGATTTGTACAAAATGAATCTTGCAAATGATGTAAATTCTATTCATACAGATGTACGGGTTTGTCCAATTGGACGTTCTTAGCGTTGGGACTGATAAATTTGCAAGAGAATGGATTGAAATATCTCGATGGATAAAATATCAAGAAGATCTGAAAGAACGAGCTTGCCGTTGGGATCATCCGTGCATTGCTTCTTTGACATTCAATTCAATTTCGAGTCTTCGTACTATGATGCAATCCAACGGTAGAGTGTCCGCTTCAGTCTTTCAGACAAATTGTCTAAATCTCGACAAGTCTGATTACCAGTTTGATACTTTTCCATTTCTTCTTAGGCATATTCCTTGCGGATGTTAAAGAGAACACATTTAGAGGAATACTGTCCAGAGCAGTCGACGAAATGGTTGCTAGACATCTGATCAAACCCAAAGAGATTCCACACCTGATGACAATATTGCTCGCAAAACATAAACGCGTACATGAAAAGGAGACTGGATGGTTTATTCTGAAGAAAGTTGTGCATGCAATGGGTGCCAATAGTTTACAAGTATTTGCTTAAGAATTTCAGTCAATTGCAGGAATCAATCAGTGAAACTAAAAAAAATTACCCTAGAGTATTTTTGATGATAAATTCCGACCAAAATCCACTGGACCAATGCCAATCATTCGGAAAAATTCTACTTTCTCTGAAGAGCAACCTGGATTTTCAGGGCAGTCGCACTCTGTGGATGATCTTCAGCCGTTTCCGCGATCATCGTCAAAAGAATCTCCTAGAAAATGCCAGGGTATAACTGAAGTGAGACAACAACGCTCTAAAGAAAATGATAAATAGATCAAAGACTACCAGTTGTTCACCATTTTCAGGTTGACAACAAGAATGGAAGAAAGTCATTACTCGCAAACCGAAAAAATAGTCTTCGAAATCTTTTGCCACCAACTGCTGAAGCAACACTTATCATGGCTGCAGGAGATATCGAAGTTATAAAGGAACCAACTTTTGTTTTTATACGGTTTGCCCAACCAATTGTGCTGGCAGAGATAACAGAGGTAAAATTTGAGAGAATATAACCACTGAATCCTAGGCCGGGTGTGATGTAATTATGTTTGTAACGTCGGTAAAACGAAAGGTTGACATTTGTGCGAGAATCATCTCACTTGTGTTGGTACCACCAGGTATTAATGTCGACCATCTGGAAGTTGGACGATGTTTCGGAACTCTGATGTCGAATACGGTAAAATTCACAAATCAAATTTTCCAATTTATTAAGAAAACCTAATTGTGCCGGAAGTCTGCCTCGCTAGATTTTTAATACTGCTGCTTTATTGGCAAGAGGAATGGATAACTTATGTGGAGCAATGAATCGCTTTCTTGACGATAGTATAACAATTTCGCCCGGAGATTGGGACAATTATGATCTCTTATCACGAAATAAATTGCAAGACAAAAATTTGGCTCTTCGCTGTAAGAGAAAACGCTCGAAAGCTCCACTGGTTCGTCCCGAGTCTTTCTTCGATATTCGATTAACTGGTCAAGCAACTCCGGGTAAAACAATTTCGCCAATTATCAGACGGAATATCGATTCTGACCTTGAGAATCCAACATTTCCCTAATGGCCATTCGTATTTTTCAGTTACTCCAGCCGCCTCGAAATCGACTCCTGTGCTCGAGAGCCCATTTATTCGAACTGGGCGAGCTTTTGGTGGCCTCTTGAATGATATTAAAAGGCGCTACCCAAAGTATAAGTCTGATTTCGTTGATGGTGTTAATTTCCAATGCTTGGCAACTGTACTTTTTATGTATTTTGCATCACTTTCGCAAATTATACCATTTGCTGTTCTTATGGGTGAGGAGCAGTTCTTGAAGTTTCACTAAAAATGAAGTTTTAGCAAATTATTGATACTGTAGGAGAGAAAACGAAGAATCTGATTGGAATATCGGAAACTCTATTACCAACTGCCGGGGCCGGCGTAGTTTTTGCACTAACGGCAGGACAACCTTTGCTACTTCTGGGTACAACCGGACCACTGCTAATTTTTGATGAGATTTTATTCAAAGTAAGGATACAAAATTGTCAATAGAAATCTCCTTTGAATTTTGTAAAATGTCTTCAAAACAAAACAGGTTTGCAATCGAATCGACATCGAATTTCTTCCGACCAGAGTTTGGGTCAGTATTTGGCTAGTGGTCATAACTGTAATGGCTGAGTATTTTGAAGCAATCGTCTTGATAAAATGGTGCACGCGTTTTACACAAGACATATTTTCTGTTTTGACATCATTTCTCCTAATTTTTGAGTGCTTTGACAGCCTGGCTAAAACCTACAAAACTCATCCACTTACTCAGTGTGCTGGAGCTTTGATTCTTTCTGGGAACAATTTTTCTTCTACAAATCGGTAAGGAAGTCATTTCCCATTACAATTACCAATTCAGAAGGAGCAAATGCAAAAGAAATTATTAATACAGGGCTTTCTACAATCGAACATCCCCTGAAGGATACCGTGGCGACTTTCGACTTCAGCCAAATACAGCACTATTTTGCACGTGTTTAACTTTTGGGACGTTTTTTATTGCTTTTGGTCTGAGAGAATTTAAGACGAGTGTATATTTTAATGAGAAGGTAATTAAACAATACACCCAATTGAACCTTCACCCTACAATAAGTTGTTTCCAACAGATTCGGAAAAACTTGGGACATTTTGCAGTGCCGATTGCAATTGGAGTCATGTTGGCAGTCAGTAGCACGATCGAAAGCATTTACGTTCCTAAAATGAAAGTTCCAAAGGGCTTACAACCCACTTGCCCTGAGGAGAGGTCAGATTTTGAGTCACTTCCGATCAATTTCTAAGGTTTTATTTTAAAAAACAAAATAAACCACTACAAACTTGAAATTTTAGGAGCTGGTTAATTTCACCTACCGGAATGCAACGACTTTACAGCCCTTGGATTGCACTGGCTGCCGTTTTGCCAGCTCTGCTAATTTTTGTTCTAATGTTCTTAACAACAGATATTTGCGAGTAAGTTTCTACTACTACACCAACTCTTATTAAAATATATTGGAACACAAAATTAATTTTTGACATCAATTGAGGCTGCTAATTAACACAAAAGAAAGGCGATTGACTAAGGGAAACGGGTTTCACCTTGACATGCTATTGATTGCGTTTATTAATTTTGGGTGCGGAATTTTTGGAGCCCCTTGGATCTGTGCACCACCAATGAGGTCGATTGCTCATGCTGATGCATTGACTGTCTACTCAAAGACCAATCCTCCAGGAGAAAAACCTGCTTTCTTGGGAGTAATAGGTTAAAAAGAAATTTAATGCTACTATTCCGAAACTATTTACGAAATTTGACAAATTCATTCTCCAATGCTTAGAACAAAGGCTGACTGGGCTGGTGATAAGTATTTTAATCGGCTGCTCTGTATTCATGGCTCCACTCCTCCAAAGAATTCCTCTTGCAGTTTTATTTGGAATATTTTTGTACATGGGAGTGTCGGCGTTGCACGCAACTCAACTCTTTACTCGAATTAGTTTGTTATTCATTCCTGCAATTCATCATCCCAATGTTCTTTTTGTTAAAAAGGTGAATCAATATATAGTTAGTTAAATTCGAATTAGACATTTTTCATTAATTAATTATTATAATTAAATTAAAATTATTCTATCTACCCGTAGGTACGAACAAACAAAATGCATTTGTATACACTTGTCCAAATTGCGTGCTTAGCAGCCCTTTGGCTCGTAATGTTGGCCAAAGAAGCTGCATTGTTTTTTCCATTCATCCTCATGCTACTTGTTCCAGCAAGACTCCAGTTGACACGTATTTTTAGTCAAGATGAGCTGGCAGTGGTAAGAATTGGGTCTGGCTTCCACTCAGAAATTGTAATTTCAAATAATGTTTTACTTTTCTAAATTAAATCTTAGCTGGATGAGGAAATCCCGATGAAAAATCTGTGAAAGTTTAAACTGTGAATCTGGCCTTCCGGATCCCTATTTCAGCAGTGCTACTAAGATGTATTTGTCCAAGACTGCACTTGCTCTCAATAAAATTTGAAAAACGTTAAAGTCAGTTCGTGCATTCCTATCCCTTCAGTTCTACAAACTGAGCAACAAATTGAACAACTGAAACAAATTGTGCATATTATTGAAGCCATTCCACATTGGAAGCGAGCAAAACGACCAAATGTGAACTCCACCATTACTTATAATTCGTCGTACAAGTATAATCGGAAGCATAATACGAATTTTCAAGTTAATAAAATCAAAACTTAACACGTACACAGTAATACCGATTTTTTACATTTTGGAGTAGTTCCTCTTTTAATACTCATTTTGTCATTCCAATTTTGTTTTTGCAGTTTGCTAAATGCTAGGACTATGGCCGGTGGCAGTTTTGTGTTCATGGAAAGTTGACTAATTTGGAATTTATCTCACATTTCAAATAGAATTCGACCAGCGATCTTATTCGATTGTTAAACGGCTGGAGTCAGAAAGAGAGTACTGTATCATCCAATAAAATGGTTGCAGCACACTCCAATGCTTCACAATTAAAATTACAAAACCTGAACCAGGAAGGAACTTATTGCTTAAAGCTTTCAACTAGGAATTTTCTATTTCGTTTAATTAATCATTCCAATCTGAAATATCGAATATTGCAGTGTCCACTATTGTTTCGTCATGTATCGAGGGCAAGAAAGTCTTTTCTATTTAAAGATTATTTTACATTTAGCATAGTTTTCACTGTTCTCACGATGTCTTGAGGGACAGGGATGCATGCTGTTTCGACAGCTGGAAAAAAGAATTGTATTTTTGTTGGTAAACAATGGATTTTTTTCTACTTGATTTGGATTTTTGGATTTATTAGGGTCATCAATCTCATAAGCTCACCTTTTGCGTACGGCATGGGGATATCAGCTCCAGCAACTCGCATTATTGGAGCATCAAGCAAGAAAAACGCGCTACCTAAAATAGAGCGAAGACCAAATATTAGATCCAGATCTAGCTTTATATTAATTGCAAATTATCAAATTAAATATATGAATCCAAAAACTCACTCTCGCTAATTCGGGCAGAGATCTCAGCTCCAACGCCGCAGTGGTGCCAGCCTTGCTCGACACAAACAATGTGATGTGTTTTTGATAAACTGCTAACTATTGTCTCCATGTCTGAAATTACAAGTTTAATCACTTCTTATTCTTATCCCGTTGATGTATCCCGTGTGCCTTTAAAAAAGTCTATTTATTTCACCTAGTGGCCGAAGTGATCGCAGATTAATGACTTCACAATCAATGCCTGACCCAGAGAGTTCTTTGGCTGCATCCAGACAAAGTTGAACACCTTTAGAATGGCTGACTAGGGTGACATGATTGCCTGCACATACAATATTTCACGTTAGCATACTTTATCGAATTCAGAAAACTTCGGTAGAGAGAGCGTGCAGTAAAATGCTTGCCTGATTTCTCAATTTTTGCTTTGCCAATTGGAACTACGAAATCACTGGACATAGCTTCTTCAGACATTTCGAATCCAACACCATATAGTAATTCATTTTCAAGGAAAACAACTGGATCTGGATCTCGAATGGCAGCTTTCAGAAGACCTTTAGCATCTTCTGAGGAGAATGGAGAAATAACCTGCATAATAATAACGAAACAATTATGAAATTTTAAGAAAAACATTTATATTGTTGAATTATTAATTCAATTACCTTCAGACCAGGGCAATGGCTGTACCATGCCCCGAAACACTGAGAATGTTGTGCGCCAACACCGGCTGCAGCTCCATTTGGACCTCGGAAGACAATGGGCACATTTACCTATTCATAGAGATATAGGGTAACAGAACACAAAGGGCAGAAAATAAGTTTATGTTGGCCAAGGCGCAGTCTAACCAATTTTCTACACCAAGCTTATCACAGGTAACGTACCGATCCGGCTGACATGTAGAAAGTTTTTGCTGCCGAATTTATGACCTGATCAATGGCTTGCATAGCGAAGTTGAAAGTCATGAACTCACAAATTGGTCGCAGGCCAGACTGAAATAAATTAATCAGTTATTAGGACCCGTTGGAAATTTGAGATACAGCGAAACTATTCAAGTTTTACAGAACAATAAGATCTTGTAATAAACACAAGTTTAAATTACCATTGCCGCGCCCACTGCAATGCCAGCAAATCCCATCTCGGTAATTGGTGTATCTATAACCCTCTTGTCTCCGAATTTCTTCCAAAGACCCCGAGAAACCTGTTGTATTAATTGTAATATTAAAATAGTAATTTCAAGCTCTGGAATCGGGTCTCGCTGAGAAATATTTATAACCCATACTTTGTACGCTCCATCGTATTGAGCAACTTCTTCACCAAGAATGAAAACCCGATTATCTCTGTCCATTTCTTCATCTATAGCAGAGTTTAGGGCATCTCTTACGTTTACCTGGTAAAAATGCATATTAATCACTAACACGGCACGTCCCAAGTTTTGCATTTTCAAGGAAATAAATTAAGACCGACTTAAAACATAGCAGAAATTAAATTACCTGTTTGTTTTGGCAAGCTGTCAGTGATAGGTTTCTACCTAATACATGGTGCCATTGTCCATGAGATATTTTCTGAAAATTATTAGAAAATACGTTCTTCAAAGTTGCAGTAGCCATTTCAAACAAATATCAGTTGTAGATTCCTAAAATTATATTAGACTCTACGAGTTCAATGTTCAAAATCAAATGTAAGTTAGCGAATTAAAGATTTCAACATGGTTTTGGTTGGTCACTCCACATTTCATTCAACACGTGCGTGCCCATCACTCGCACGCATCATGTGAATGCAGTTACATTTTGACATTGAATTTAAACCAGATAGACATATTTAATTGCTCCCAACTTTTAACTGCTGTGAATCAAACAATGAATCTAATTAACTTTTTTTAAATAGTTGCTTACTTGTACAACTCTGTTTAAAGAAAGGGCCATGGTTGTGAATGAAAGGGTTCACTGAAAACTTCCAAAATTTGGAAAAAGAAATGGAAGGAATTCGAGAAGTTTTTCAGGGTCGATCGAACTCTTCAGAGGAAGAAATTCAAAATTGCCTCTGCAGAACTCGAGAATTTTAAGTGAGCAGTGAAGTCTCTGCAATGCCCCATTTTAGTGGTTGTTTACGGATGGTCTCTAGAAGCTCAAGTTGCTCAAGTCGAAATAGAATGGTTTTCGATATTTGTCAATTTCGGCTTGCAGAAAAATGTTAAAAAATGTAATGAAATGCAACGAATTTTAACGAAGACAGAGAACAGCAGGAATTGCAAATAGTAGACATAAATGCCACTCTGCTTTTATATTCTTCGTTCGCAAAAATTGTTCATTTGATCAGACGAAGAAAACTACCTTGAAAAATATTTTTAAATTACTGCTTGCGACTGCTTCTACAACTCGTATATGACAAGAATATGTAAGTATGTCAGTAATCAGAATTCATCAAAGCAAATAATGAAAATTCCTGCAATAGAGTTCAGAAACTCTCCAAAACTTCGCCGTACCATGTTAATTTTGGTTTCATGAATGCCCAAAAGTTATCAGCTAGGATTTGCAAGAAAATAAATAATTCCGAATTTCTCAGTTTTATCAATCAGCACAAGTCATGCGGGTAATGTAAATATAAATTCAAAATTTGAACATTCTAACGACCTATCTATTAATAATTTTTTGCGTACGGGTGTGCAATACGAATACGAGTAGCATGTGCACTTCCCTTCCCAATTCCCGAAGTCGGAGCAAAACGCTTAGGTTCATAATTAACTCCAAGATGAAGTCCGATCTCAATCTGGACATTTATTTGCATTCTGTGGCATGTCCATATTTTTTCTAATTTTGGCTTGGTTTTTCTAGTGTCCACGAACGTAAACAATGCTTACCGGCAAACCTGAATGAAGTGCAAAAACTCCTTGTCCTTACGATTCATGAATGAGTATCATGAGTTTCATGAGTATGAGTAAGGCGTGCGCCACGAGAACAGTTGCGATTTGCAAAAATTCTGTAATGCTTTACTAATTACATTTGAAATGCAGCTATGTGGTTAAACCAAAAATAAGCGAGAGCCAACAGCTGAAAAATGCTGCATTCTGGAATCTGGACCTAAGTAGGGATGGCCCGAATATTCGGTCGGCCGAATAGTGGCCGAATAGGAATATTCGGTATTCGGCCATATTCGGTATTCGACCTTAGGCCGAATAGGAATATTCGGTATTCGGTCCCAATATTCGGTAGGCCGAATAGCGAAAACAGTGCAGGTGGGGTATTGACGAAATCGTGAAGAGCCAGGCGTTTCAAAAATGTGTGCGAATTGTTATCAAGTTATTTCTGCTTAGTATGTATAATAATTTCTAATAATAGAGGATACTAAATAGTATACGA